>NW_004624921.1:579870-610190 GCF_000247695.1 Heterocephalus glaber
AGGTCTAGTTTTAATCTTTGGCAAGTTGAAGCCCAATTTTTGCAGCACCATTTATTAAAGAGGCTATCTTTCCTCCAGTGGGGGTGTTTGGCTCCTTTGTCAAATATTAGATGGCTGAGTGTGTCTGGCATTGGTTAGAAATGTCATTTTTAACAGTCAAGTTAGGAAAGGTTGGTAGGAGACAAACATCCATACTGCCTTCACTCCCACCCCTAACCCTCACAAAAGTGGGAGAAAGTTTATTTTGCTTGAAAGAAAAGTGTTTCTGAATAGTTAGCTTCAAATTAGGTAATGGGGTCTCTTATGCCTCAAATATGAACCTTCCCATGCCAGGGCTCCCAGGGATTTAATATTCAGGTCACTCCCAGCTCCCCTCCACTCTTGTCCAAATTAATTCAGACCTTGGCTTCCAGATGCCTGGATCTGCACATGATTTTCAAGGGGATCTGATAATTTTCTGACAGCATCAATTCTCTGTCTGTTCTTCTGAGCTGAGGTAGAAGAGTTGGATATTTGAGCTCTGAATGGGAGAAATTTGGTGAAACAGCATATCATTAGAAAATCCCAATAGTTTAAAATTCATTTTGCCCTCACACCAAGAATATCTTAGAGCAAGTATTAACTGTAATTATTTACCAGATAATGGCAAAGGAACACAATGAGTGGAAGGAACTCTACCAGTGTGCCTGACTTCATCCTCATGGGGCTGATGGCCTCGGCAGACACAGCTGGTCCTCTCTATGCTCTTTCTCCTGATTTACCTGATCCCAGTGCTGGGGAATGCAAGGATGATACTGATATTTTGCCTGGATTCCCAGCTTCACACCCCCATGTACTTTTTTTCTCACTTATGTGTCATATCTTGAGCTCAGCTACTCAAGTGTCATCACCCCTAAAACCTTACAGAACTTATTGACTTCCACCAATGACATCTCCTTAATGGGCTGCTTCACCCAGGTGTTCTTTTTTATAGTCTAGTGCTGTGGAATGTTTCCTTCTCTCCTCAGTGACCTATGATTGCTATGTAGCTATCTGAAGCCCCCTGCACTATTCAGAAATTATGTTCCTAAGACTGGGCCATGCCCTGCTTACTGGTTCCTGTTATTGGCTTTGTGGATTCCACTATCAATGTGGTTTGCCTGAGCAGACTGCACTTCTGCAAATCTAATGTTATTCCACATTTTTTCTGTGACAAATCCCCAATTTTAGTCCTGTCCTGCAGTGAGATGTTTGAGGTTGAGCTCATTATATTCATTTGTGGTAGCTCTAATTTAGTGCTGTCCCTTCTCACCATATCTGGATCTTATGTGTGCATTCTGTTCAAAATTAATTCCACTGCTGGAAAGAAAAAAGCCTTCTCCACCTGTGCCTCCCATCTCCCGAGTGTCACCATTTTTTATGGCATTCTAATCTTTACTCATTTAAATCCAAAGTCATTCTACTCCTTGGAAAGTGATCAGGTATCTTCTGTGTTTTACAGGATTGTGATCCCCACACGGAACCCTCTCATTTACAGTCTCAGAAACAAAGAAGTGAACAATGATCTTGTTAGAATTATGCAAGATAGAAAGGGATTAAAATAAGTGTGATGCTAATTATTTAGACTTGTCTTTTCTCTTTTTCCAATTTAGAAATTGTTTGATATCTCTCTTAAAGCAATTTAATCATTCTCTTCCTTTTTGCTGAAGCTGTGTTTTACTTAACTTTTACTTAACACATACTTTGACATTTTAATGAGCATTATTTTATAAATTCATTTTTAAGTGGGAATAATGAAGTCTGTGTCAAGTTTATTATTGAATTTCCTGTGATGTTAAGAGCTACTAATGTGCAAAATAAGAAAATTTGATTGTCATTTAAAAAACATTTTATTATCATTTTAATATCATACAATGTCTGTCCTTACTCTGTCTTTAGAGAATTTTATAATAAAACAGAGCTCTATTTTCCCCACAACTCGTTATATTGATAGCACAGTGAATAAGAGAAGAGTAGTTAGCAGCAACCACTTTCAAGACAAACATT
The DNA here is from genome assembly GCF_000247695.1 of Heterocephalus glaber. The sequence continues at coordinate 581,896 of NW_004624921.1, forward strand.
CTGGCATTCCGATCCTGAGTCTGCCACATTTTCAGTTTATAACCCTCATTAATTTACTGAAATGTTATGGCTCATTTCATCCACCTGCGCAAGATAAATAATAATTCTACATCCACCTCATCAGAAGATAGATATAAAACTTTTGGGGCAATAATAAAAATTCTGGAATTATTTTGAGAAGACTGGGATTCTTACCATATTTTAGTGCTTAATAATTTTTTTATTTGTATTTTACAAATTTCTCTTGGCTAATTTAATGGCCAACACATAAATAGCTAGAAGAGCAAACAGAAGCCATTAGTTCTCAATTTTCTATTCAGAGTAAAACAAAATATTGAAAATGAATTAAAATATAAAAATTTATACATGTTAATGTTGTAGATCATTTGCAAAATAATGAAAACTTTTAAAGCAGAGATACTCCATAGCAATTGTTGAAAATGTTATGCATATTCCTGTAGATAACTGCTTATTAACATTTATTATTTAGTATGAGTTCTGACTTCTCCTGTGTGATCTTTGCTGTTTTCTGTATTCATTTGAAAGTTTATAATCCAAGAATTTCTCTGTAATTGAAGAAAAAGAGATGAATATATTTTCAGTATATCAGCAAAATTAATACTGTCATTGTGCATTGCTTGAAACTAACATACTGTGAATTCACCAAGGTAAAAATCTGCATGTGGTAATATCTGTTAGCTGCACATTTGCTAACCATGCTAAAATCGTAACTTTATGTGACAACAGAAAATATTCAGCCTCCCGGATTTTGTTTTTGCCTTTCAACAGATGTCTTTAGATTGTAATGTTATGTAAAAATTAATTAGTGAAGACATTCTAAGCATCATTTGCACTACTTTTCTTTTTTTTTTTGGGTACCAGGATTCTTACTTGGTACCTTGTGCTTGTGAGGTAGGCATCAGAACCACTGAGTTAAATCCCTGGCCCAACACTAAATTTTAATGGGAATAATATGGCAACAAAAGGATTGAGAATGAATTTTTAATATGTCGCATTGAATAAGTTTATAATAAATATAAATATGAACTAAATACAAATATAAAATAAAAATAAAAATATAGATACCTATGGTTTTGGAATCCATTTTATAGGTATTCTTGGTTATTTTTCTTTTCAATTCAAATCAAGGTTTTAATAAGCTTGTATTTTTCAATATGCTGTTGGGCTCATCTGTTATCACATGCATATCCTCATAATTTCATATATTTATGATCCCTTTCCTCTTTCCTGTCATTTTTATAAGATGTGATTTTATATTGTTCTAATTTGTATGAATTTCTATGATTTAGACAGATTAAGCTTTTGTTTTGTAAAGCACCCAGTTGACATTATGACTTTATAAATGATATTTACATTGAAGAAATTCTTAAATTTTTGTTAAATTGAGACTAACAAATTTTCCTAAAAAATATGCTGGAAAGCAGTTATAAACAAATAAGCATAATAAAATTCAATGGCAATCAGAAACATTTAAATGACTTAAATTTGCCCAGTTACTTTATTATATCACTGGATAGCTCATGTAATGAAAGTTATTTTCCTGAAATAATGTATTATCAAACTGTTACATGGTGCCAGGTCAAAATGTTATATAATATAAATACAATTTCTTTTACTTTTTTTTTTTTGGGTACCAGGCATAGAACTTGGGACCTTTTGCTTTCAAGGCAGGCAGTAGAACCAATGAGCTAAATCCCAGGTCCAGTGAAAACAATTTTTAAAAGAACATAATATAGCACTGCAGAATATGAACAGCTGCTTTTACTTCTATACATTTAATGTAGTGATACCAGTAATGTGTTATATTGCTAAACACTAACCACATTTCAGACAGCAACTGAACAGGCTGAAGACATCCAATTCACATAATTTATCCTTACAGAGTAACTCTCAGATAAGTACTGGTGCTCTACAGATTGAGGGTTATGTAATAGAAAATCACCCTTTCTTGGTTCAAGCAAAGGCTTAATACGGTTTTCTAGATTTTTTTTGTTTCTGACTGAGTTCATATCCTTTTCTTCAGAATAATTTGATTCTTAACATAGGACATATTTGGAGTCTACTTCATCACTTTCTCTGTTACTGTCTTGGAATGAGGAACAATCATTTCATTTTAAAAATTATTGCAGTAGCACCTTAGCTTCTCGCTGGCTTAAATTAGTCAATTAGGAAGCACACTGAAAAAACCTCCAAAGGAATGAAGGTAAAACACAGAGTCTAAGCACAGTCTCATCTCTACCACTAGAGAGTAATATTGTTTCATGGTAGTGTATCCTTTTCTCAAACCCTACAGGACTTCATCACATGAGATGTACATGTTTAAGCCTTTTCAAGGACCCACTGCTAAGAAATGACACTGCTCACTCTTCCTACACCTCTAATGCTCACCATACAACACTCTCACTCTCCTGGTTCCCACCGAGGGATCTTCTCAATCTTCCCTTGAAATGTAGGTCCCCAAATGACCCAGGACACTTTCAGTGGTCTGGCTTCAAACTTTCTGCTGTCAAATATCAGCAATCAAAGACAAGTCTACCCCTTACCACCGTATTTATAACTGAATCTGTCCACATCCCTCTCTGTGCTTTCTTTTCCATAGCAATGTTTTCCCATTTTCATTCCTTTGCTCTTGCCTTCTGTTGTGTATCTGTTTTTCCATGAGATCACATAAGGCTGTGGGCCCAAATATTTCCACAGCACTTAGAGCAAGGTTTCAGTAAGTGTATTTGGAGGCTGAATTTATAGAGGATACCACTGAGTGGAGCACAGAAAATTTAACTCATTTGCAGTCTCTCCACTGGTTACAACTCATGCACATTTGAAGTTAGAGCAGCAATACCAATCATTATCCTATTCCATGACATTATTTATAATAATATCCTGTTAAAATCAGGTTGAATTCCTTAATACATTAACAAAAAATATAACATCATTTAATACATTGTACATACAAAGTACATTGTTGTGAATTGTTTTGTGGAATTTCTGATATAAGATACAGTGATTTTTATTAGTAGTTAATTTTTTGAAGTAACAGGTATAAATTTATTTACAGAAAAATTAACTTGGTCAAGCAGAGAATGAATATATGATGGTTGGTGATGGGAAGGTTAATTGTGTTAATTAGAAGGCAAGCTTTCCTAAAATAACAACAAGACTCAGGAAGACTGGCTTAACATATAAAACCATGCCTGGATATAATCTGAAGTCTATTTAGTGTTTAGTTATTTATTCTTCTTGCTCTGATTATAATTTTGGGATCGCTATATTTCACAAGCTGATTCTGGGACCCAGGCTCTTCTCTGCTTTTGCTCTCTTACTTTGTGACCATCTCTCTCTTACCCATGGTTAAATAGTGAAACCATTACCTGTCCACTATTTCCATGTGAAGAATAGATGAGAATTATTTTACAAAGGAAAAACTATTACAATTTCCTTTCAGAATAATGAATGGCTCTCATACAACAATGTAATTTATTAAGATAGCTATAGGACTATTCAGATGACCTATTTCTTCTAATGTATCTTCAAAGAATTGTACTTCTTAATTCCCAAATTTATTAGCAAAATTTGGTTTACAATATGTTTTACTTTCCATTTTGATATTTTTGATTACTATAGTGAGAATTTTATTTCATTCTTGATACAACAATATTTGTTTCTCTCTTTGAAGTGGTAACCTTTGAGCATAATATTCCAAAATGTATTAATTTCCACTTAAAATGGTATTTAGGATAACCTTTAAAATCAGACTTTTTGAGAACAGATGAAATTTTTCTTTCCAACACTTTGTGATTTTTGACAAGGATTTATTAATATGTTGGGTTTAAATACATATTATATTAATATGATTTTATTCCATTCCCTTTATTTTTAAAGTAATTGAAATGACATTTTCTCATATTTCTCATATTTTTGTTTGTATTTTATACTTTTCATCTCTTTTCATTATTTTCATACAAATTTCTCCATAGTGATCCTTGCAGAGTTCTCTGACCAACTTGACAAATGGTTTCAGGCATTTCTTATTTAACAGATACTGACTAGTATTTCCTCAAATTTTTTCTGTATAATGTTTTCTCTACATTAGAATACTTATTATTGGTCCATAATTATTTAAAACTTTTTAATCAAAATAAATAGATTTAAAACAAAAATGAAAAATGTTTCATTTTAAATTATTATTTCTTATGAAGGTGTCAATTTCTAAATTAGACAAAGAACTAAAGAGTAGAATTTTAATATTTTATTCTAGACACTTGTACAATACAGAAAAAATAATTACATTATGAAAAAAGTTTTACAATTGCATGCATGAATGTAGAAAGTGTAAATAAGGATTAAAACAAATAATTGATCATTTGAAATAGGAAGAAACCATCGAAAGGGGTAGGGGAAATGGTAGGGGAAGGAGAAAGGAAAGAAGGGAAAGGAAAAATTATGAGAAAAGGAAAAAATGGAAACAAAGTCTTTGTAAATAGGGAAGGGGGAGGGGGGTGAAGGGAAGATAAGGAATGGGGAAAAAATAAGAACCAAGATACATCATGTAAAGGTACAAGATTCCAATGATGAATGTAATTGTATTGTATACCTAAAATGTACCAATAAAAGAATTTAAGGGAAAAAATACCAAAAAACATAACTGTTTATATTTCAAGAGCTAATTAAGGAATGTGACAAGAGAATTGTTGCATCACCACAAAACAAATTGTGGGTAATTAACAACAAAAGTTCTAGAACTTTGGAGAATGTACTGAAGGGCTAACCGAGATGAGAGAACAATAATCGGCATTGTTCTCTCCTATGAAGATAACATAGTTTGACAGTTTCAAGGAAACAGTTCTCAGTTGGAGAATGTCAGTATATCTTTAATATCTCAGAAGAAAGACTGAATCTCCACCTTTCTACATGCATGCAACTTATCATTGTATACTTTATTACTGCCATTTCCTTAACATTATTTTTGTTTAGTCAACTTGTTTTGGTTTATTTTCAATTTCACAATGATTTCTCAATCTGTACTGACACTACTGATGGGCCTGTAGGAAAGCCCTATGTATCTGATGTCTGATTACTTGTGTGTGTGTGTGGGGGGGTGGCTTCTGGAGGGCTTGAGTCTTCTTCTGGAGAAGGTGTTTAGCTTCTCCTAATTTGGAGAAATGCATTGAATAAGACAAGCACAAATGTTTACAAAGTTTGTTTGAAGAAGTAAAAGTGAATGATGAGACATTGGCTGTGCACAGATAACTTAGATGGAAAAACAGAAGGAACAAAACCTACACCCTGAAGAACAAAGGACAGACACCATGGCTATGTCCTTTTATGCCCTCCACACCTGGTGGGGGTCTCTGAAGACTTCTACATACAAGGTCCTGAGAGCGGGGTGCTGTGTAGACTGTGGGATCCTGACATGCCTTTTTTCCAGCCAGAGGCCTTTCTCTTGTCTCCTGGATGTATTTCCCTATTTCCCTGGGCTTCAGAAGCTTCCAATTGTCTAGTGATAACATTCATACATTCATGCATTTATTGTTTATCTTCTCCAGGAAAATTGTTTTTCAAGCCGCTGTGAATGCCTGAAGGCAAATACTAGAGGAATGGCAGTATTTGAACTGGCTGACTTTATTAGTCATTCTGATATGTTTTTCAAAGCTACCTGAAAAGAAGCCTTTGAGATTAAATAAGCTCCACATTCTCCACTTTTGCTACATGCTCACAGTTGACATTCACTTCAAAGCTATGGTCAATTATATAATGAGTTTAAGGCCAGTCTGAACAACATAGTGAGACCCTGTCTCAAAAATAAAAACACCACAAAAGAGTGATGTAGTTAAAACTTTTGTATGCTGTTTTCTCATCTGTGATAAAAAGAAATAGTATAGTAATTTTTTGGAGATTTTACTGCAGAAAATTGATACATTAAAATATGTAAAGTATTAGCACAATTGCCATGAACCTAATAAGGTTCATATAAATCCATGTTATTACTTTTGCATGGGAAGAATGGATCCTTAACCATTCTAGGGTTTCTGCCAGTGAGAATAAAACAAGCAGAGAGTTTACCTAGAATGAATGAAAATTTATTACATAAAATTTTACATAAAGGAGGGCTGAAAAGTGGCAGACAGGAGGCAGCACCCACAAAATATTCCTGGGTATTAAAAAAATAATCCACCTGTGTTCAATGCGCAGAGTAGTTAATTTTGTTTTGGGGAGTTGGTATATCTACATACTGCATCCTGATCATTTTAATTCCCTTACTTTCCCCACCATCATCTCTCCCTTTTCTCATCACCAATTCTCTACCACCCTGTTTCCTCCTCTCTCCTTCATGTTAATTTTTAAATTATTTACACTTCAGTTTCTCATACATGACAAATCATGCAATTCAGGATATTTGTGCAAATCAACAGATACCTAGCTCTGTACGGAGATAGAAGAACTGGAGAAAATTACTCCATTGCAATTTCAGTGAATGAGGAACCAGGCTAAGCCTGGGCATATTGGTGTTTCATGTGATGAACAAAGGAAGTAATGCACAGCCCTGAGTGTGTGGATGCCCTGGGAGGGAGGGAGGGAACTTCTCCTGTGCCTGCAGTAAGAGAGGCCTCAGAACACTCTCAGGACTGCTGGCTTTGACACCTAACAGAGCCACAGCCTGAGCAGGAGGAAACCAGAGTGTAGCCAAGTGAGGGGGCCAACAGTGCCAATCTGATCTTTCCTTCTGTCTCAGACAGTGTTGTGTCAGGAGTCATCTTAGAAGTCCCCACTTCCTCTGCCTCTGCATAAAAATCAGGAAAAGGACAGAGAAGAAAGCCCCTGATTGCCCAGCCCTCTGCTCTGCTGGGAGGCATTTAGAGTAAGCAGGGCAGTGCATAGACATGGGCCAGCTGTACCTCTCTAGCCTGGGAATTGATGTGCTGGGGCCATGGTCAGGACCTGAGCACAGATTATGGAGATACTATGTTTTCCCCTCACCTTTGATCCTAAGAGCAGAGGGGATGAGGGCACCTGTGGTCCAGATTCCCCAAGGGCAAATCTGGCAGAGGACAGAGGTCACCACAGAGGGCAGAACTCAGCTCCAGGTGCCCCTAACATGCTTCTAGTGTTTGTGCAGAGACTGAGAAAGAGATAGGAAAGAAGAAAAGCAAGATAATTGTGCTGTTCCTTCTTTACAAGTCATCATCCACCAACAGACACCAACAAGGCTGCAACTCTCCTGTCAGTGTGGTGCCCTCCCCTTGAGAAGCTGGTGCTGTGTTTTGGTGGTGGACAGAGCCACATGACACAGCTGAGATCATAGAGGGAGTGTCCTTGGCCCACTGCTAACATCTGCAGTCCGAGGAATGGCCTTCTATAGGATTCACTGGCTTCAGCAATGCCTCCTCACTGGATCCCAGCCATGAATCTAGAGGCTCTGTGGAGTCAGGTACAAATAACAGGCCTGCAGCTGCTGTATGAGCAGCACTGCCCACCACTTCTTGGGTCAGTCTAGAAGGCTCCTCCAGTGGACTGAACCCTTGTGCTATAGCACAGGTCCCCATAAAAGAAAGGCTTGCTTTGGTGGTTCTGTCAACAAGCTCCTTATCTTTTGGGTAATGTGGGTTCAACATCTTGTCTATCTGCTCAGGACTCATGTTCATAAGTAAGGTGTGTAGAGGGGTGGATTCTAAAGAAAGAGTAAAAAGCACTAGGGGAAGTTAGCACTGGGGAACTGCAGAAACCAGCAGCCAACAAAGTTCAGCAGTGGAGACCAGCACACAGCAGGGTTCACAGACAGTGTTTGGTACAAACTAGCTCTGGAAGGCAGTGACTGGCAGCCTCACAGGCCAGCACTTGATAGAGTCACCAAACCTTGTCCATCAGAAGCTGGCACCACAAGGAGGAAACCAGCAAAGATCAGTACCCAGGTGGATGACCATGGTCAGCACAAGACTGCAGTGTATGAAGGTTATCCAGTGTCATCTTGTGCCAGCAGAATTGCAAGGAGAGCTACATTTTGTCAGTTCAGAAATTCCATCTTAATTTAACCAAAAGATCCCTAGTTTCATTGGCAACACAGTCAGTCCCCCTCCCAACACTACCAAAGACAGTACTTGAACTCTGTGGGCCTTCTTGATTGTAATCAAAGTCTACACAGTCGCATCTGCACATGGGTTTCCCCTGTTGGGCCTCCACCTGGAACAGGCTCCTCCCAGGTACTTGTAGGCCTCCTCCTTCAAGTCTCTTCTCAATAGACATATTTGTGTTGAAGTCGACCTTGACCACATGATAACTCATTGCTGCCTCCTCCTCCAACTACTGAACCTCCATTGATAGTGTTCTTTCCCATGCTATTTCCTCATTTAGAGTGCATTTTATGACAATATATTATCATTATCACTTGGTTTTTTAAATTTTCTTTTTCCTTGATGGGTATTTATAATCTGCCAATTCTACAATTGTTACACTCAGATGTCCACATCTACTTCTTCATCATCCTCGGATTCTATGAGTTATTATATATTTCTATAAGTTTAATAAATTTAATTAAAAGAAGTCATATTTTCTGATTCCTGTATAATGGACTATGAAATTAATTTTTTAAAAAATAAAACACTAGCTGTTAACCAATATTTTTAAAATAAAACATGATTTTAGAATATTGTTATACAAAAATTACCTATAAAATATACATGAATAGTAATAATCCAAGCAATATATATGAGTGAAAAATAAAGTGACACTCATAAGACAAATGCAAATATTATTTTTCAGGGTGATTGAACAGAGCAAAAATAAGATAAGTAGCTACTACTATTAAATGTGAGAAAGAAAAGTGAATTAAACTGAATAAAGTTGGGGAAACAATATAATAAAATAGAGCAATCAAAGTATTATAACTTGTTGTTTTAATTTTTATTTACTTATTTATTTATTGGTACCGCTGACTGAAGTCAAGACCTTATGCTTGCAAGGGAGGTGAGGTACTGCTGAGCTAAATCCCTGGCTCTATTATAACTTTTAAAATAGCACTTACCAAAGACTGAAGATAACCAATGTATTCACCATGAAGAAATTACAAAGGAGGAAGGTGTTGCACAAAGTAATTAATCTCAATCGATTACTATTGATATGCATGAATCAAAATGTCAAATTTTACATCATAAATTTGTGTAACTATTATGTCATTTAAAAATAAAGAAAAGAATATTCCAATATTTAATGAACCAAAGATGAATGAGAAAAAAATATATAGTAAGAATAATCCAGGAGACTGTAGGAAGGGAAAGAGAAAAATGAGTTTTAAAAAGGGATAATTTAAAATATGATGACTCTTTCCCACTTGTAAAAGATCTATGTCCATATTTCCTACTAAGAAAATAAAATCCGAAAAGAAATGTGATGACTAAGTGTGGGTGGTCTCTCTAGAGGGAGACCTGGAATCCTGGAAAGCACCAACTCTTAAAGAAAGAAAGGGACACAGCCTGGGGCACAAACAGCAGTTTAATTCCTCTGGCACTATTGGACAATCACAAAGGGAAGAAGCAAGGCTTTTATACATGTAGGAAAGCAGCTTAGTTATTCTGGCTATCATCTTTCTGATTTTAACCTCTGGTGACAAATGACTTTAAGTGACTCATAAAAGCTACAGGCGAATTCACAAGTCCCCTGTTTCTGTTCACCAATCCCGTACATCAAAGAGCACATCACAGCCCTCTTCTTATCAATAGTATCAAGAGAGCAGGATGACTTTAGCCAAAATCAAGCCCACTGGTCCACCATAAACATCACAGATGGCATAGTGAGTCCTATCTCTCTTACCACCTGTAGAGTCATTGGGTCATGGTCCTCTGATCCCAGAAAATGGTAAATAAGAAAACTAGGAAAACCTGTTTTTCTCCTGGGAGACTTTTACAACATCTCTTAAAGTTTTCTGCCATTCTTTTAACAAAAAAACTTGTGGAATTCCCAGAAATGACTTAATTTTCTTAGTTAAACTTCTTGTGATCTATTCTTACAACTAGATAGCTGAATTTTACAATTTCCCACAACTAAGTAGCTAAAATATATCATGGTTTCAAGTGAAAGAGATTATACATTCCTGGCTTCCATTTGGTTGCTATTGTGAAACAGTTGTTGCAAACATTTCTCTGCCATCATAAGTAGCTCAACACATGGCCCATATGTTTCAATGTGTTTCAATGATAGAAAATCTTGCATAAGAAAACCTATCTTATGGCATCTTTCAATTGCATGCCTACTGAGAAGATATTGGCATAGAAATTCATCTTTAGTCTTTCATTTGGATTAAATTCCAAATTGTGTGGTAGGCACATAGTGTGATACTGGCTTCTAAATTTCTAAACCTACCTGTCTCAGTAGAATCTAAAATATCAATGAATAGAGTTTTATCTAAACAAGTCCACTGGCAATATAATTCTTGACAGGAATACTCCTTTATCCACCACCACATACTTCCAGACATGAGCACCTTTTCCTAGGAGATTCTAATGTATAGTTGTTCATGAATTTGTTCACAAAATTCACAATAATTTTTCTTAGATTCAAACTGTGCCTTATTCACTCTTTGCTTCCTCTTTTAAGATAAATAATGCTGAATGAAACATTTCAGTTTCACTGTTATGTCTTCATTTCTTCTTATTCTTTGTAAGTCATTTGACCTGATTCCATAAAAAAAGTTTGTCTACTGAATTCATTGCAAAATTTTATGTTAGCTTCAGGGCTGATTGACTCTTTCTGTTCACTTTTCTTTTACAAAATAAAAACAAAACAAAACACACTAAAGCAGTAACCGCATTGCACAGCATGGACTATATAGATGGAGCAGGTGACACAGACAAAATGGGATGGAGATTTGGACCCATTTCAGTGATGCCTTAAGATATCCATTTATCAGCTGGGAGCACTCAGTTTACTCAGTGAGGGATGGGACACCGTAGAATATGTAACACATGAATGTGTTGGTTAATAAAATGTCAACCTCCCATAGTCATGGGATATTATGATATTTCAGCTATTTAATTAGAATGACATAGAAGACACAGAATCATGATAATTAGGTAAATCTAGAATTATGCATCCAAATAAGCTTTATAGGCACAAAGCTAAATACTATGGAGAAATTGTTGTGTAAGCAAAATATTAAAAAGTATTGAATTGTTTCATGCTTTTCTTTGAATTGTGTTGTTTACTTTTTTTAAAATAATGATGACTTACTTCTATGGTCAAGTCATACTTTTAAGTATATAATAATTCCTGGTGAGATTTTTGTATTGCATTCTTTATAGTGCTATTCATAAATACATCTCTAGAAATATTTTCTCCAGAAACTTATTCAAAAATTCCTGACTGGTCGCTTCAATGCAAATGTGATTTTCTGAAAATCTATATATTATTTGTAACTTTGAAAAGGAAAAAATGAATTTCAGCCACAGATTCAAGGATTACAAAAAGAGATGAATTATTTATGGTTCTTCCAAGGGAGAAAAAAAATCCTTTGTGAAATTTTGTCCTTGGAATCAGGCCAAGCAACCTTCCCTAGAAATTATGCCCTGAGGTTGACCAATGTCACATTACTCTGAGAGCCCATTATGTGAGTGCCTGGAGTGATTAGTGGGGAGGGAAGGAGCACACTGTCATGTTCACATACACACTTCTGCCCTCAGATGCTCTCTGGATAAAAGCTCCTCTTAGAGTTTCCATTTCATCAAGAGCTGAACTGAATATAATTTACCTCAGAATAGAAAAATGAATGCACAAAAGCATAAAAATAAATTACATAAGAAACAAATCTATTAGAAATTTTCAGCTGCTTATTTGGTTTTAGCATTTTATTTTTGAGAATAATTTGAACTGGAAAAGATTCTACAGAGATGTCCCTGGAAAGATTTGTTTACAGCAACTTTGTCTTACAGTAAGTATTGTTCCTCAAATTCAAAGGGATTAGATTATATAAAATGCAATGGAAATTTTACCAGGGAAATTAGCATACATGTATCACTTAGGCCTTACCTTGAGTAATGATAAGATTTGTGAAACTAGAACAAAGAGTGGGTAGAATCAAAGTCTTCAGCACATGTACATAATTTGAAAAGGTATTTTTAAAATAAATTAGATTTTGATTGATCAAGTTGGGAGAAGATATTGTGTTAACAGAGTTGCAGGTCTGTACTGCCCCTTATCCCCACAAAAAGTAGCAGAAAATTTCTTTTGGTGGAAAGAGAAGAGATTATTCACAGCTACTGTGAAGGAGAGGTGTGGGGTACTTAGCTTCTCACATCTGGACAGGGGCTGTGACACTAGATCTCTCTGGGCTCCCTCTCTCCCATGTCTAGATTACAGCAGATGCTGACCTCCTGGCAGCTCTGTGTGCCTTGCTCAGAGGAACTTGGTGTCTTCTTGGACAGCAGGACTTCTGCCTGACTCCTCTGAGAGGAGGAACAGCAGGAGTGGAGAGGGCCACTCTCAGCAGGAGGATGCTGGAGAAGCAGCCCACCTTTAAAAAACCCTGATGTTCAAAAATTAATTTGAGTTTTGCTATCATAGACAGTAATAATGTGTGGATGTAACTTTAATATGACTCACTTCAGTCCCTAGTAAGAAATTTAATTTGTGATAAATATCAAATGGCTTTGAAAACTAAGGTAGGGTTACTAACACATTTAAACTGTTTTTAAACTATTTATTACATATCCTTGTTCCGGTGTGCTAAAAGAAACTTACAAGTAGGAAAAGGGGTTTCTAAGGCATTCTATTTGCAGTCAAGATTGCTTGGTGTGTTGTGTTCAGATTGCGAAGTCCCAAAGACCACCAGGAGGCCGTTTTCGATGTAAGCACACGAGGGTCATTTATTAAAGCTCAAGCAGGCACTCTCAATTGTCAGCGACACAGCGGATCGAGACTGAGAGCCCCGAGTTCCAAATTAGCAGGGTTTTTATTGAGGTTACAGCAAGCTTTGGTCATTAGCAGCCATATGATTGGTTAACATTTAGCAAGTATGAAGTGTAGAATTTTGATTGGCTAAGCTCATTGGGGGTTGAAGGGGATTACGTATAGGTTTTTACAAGAAGAATGGGGACAAAGGTTAATGGTCTACTGTCACGTACTGATGGTCAGCAGACATCCTGACTAATGGCCACGACCACCCTGTGTGGACAGTCAGCATGTTAACAGATTGTCCTATAGATAGTGGGCCCGGGACATTTGTTTCTAGGGCAAACAGATGGCTGAGTGATAAACTTAGGAATCCCGAGTTGTGGATTATGTCCTTTGTCCCAGTTCAAGCACAAATTTGAGAGAACAAAGGAGACTGTTCCAAAATGGAGTCATTCTAGTTCCACAGGTACAATCACACTGTGAACATGGAATTGCTCTCATTTCAGATATTGCTTTCTGTGTCCTTGCTCTGATATAGATTATACAGATATATACTAGTGTCTAGGTAAATCATCTTCATATGGATTAAATGTGCTAAATAATGAATGCATTCACAATTTTAAAAGGTTCATCCTTGTTACCCAGGCTGTAATATTTTAAAATATTAACATCAAATGTCAATTTATATCCATATCTATGTTATGTTTTACAAACTACCCAATAAAGTTAATATAATTTCTAGAAACTCTAAACTATATTACAAAAAAGTTTTGTCATTCACACACTAAAATATATTTGAAGTCACTCTGGACAAACATCTGAAAAGATTATTCAACAGATAAGTACAGAGGACACCAAGGGTAGAAGTGTTACAGGAATCTTGGAAAGAAATGCTCAAAGACACAGAACTCAGGTAAAACAAATAAGATTTATTTTCAAGCCAGCAAGATCACCAGAAACTGGTCTGGTCAAAGTCTGCCCCCTCTTTTGTTAGTCTCTTCTCTTTATACTTTTGTTAATCAGTATTTCCTTCCTTGTGGTCTTTGATGTGTAAATACAATTCCAGTTCCTACCTACAAGTCACAGACACAAGATAGGCACATATACATTTTAAATTCACTTAGGCTTTTGCAACTTTGTTAGGTTAAAATGTTATCTATAATTAAATTACTGGTTAACACCTTAAACATCAAGAGCAGTAGAAAAAAGCAAATCTTAAAGGAATACACTACTTATTTTGCTTCTACAATTACCTTCATAGTCAATCTACTAAGCTACTTAAAACTTTTTCTATCAATGTGATTTACCAGAAGCTTCAGGTCTATGTGTCCTTTTACTAGCAAGGCATGGTAATTGTTTTTTTGTTTGGACACCTGGCCCAATTCAAGTGGGGGGTTGTGGTTAAGAAATGCTGCAGGTATTTCCTTATCTAGGGATGGTGCTGTTGCCTGTAGTCATTTTACATATTCCTTAACAGAAGGAACTCCACCAATGTGCCTGGCTTCATCCTTGTGGGGCTGACGGACTCTGTAGAGACACAGCTGGTCCTCTCTGTGCTCTTTCTCCTGATTTACCTGATCACAGTGCTGGGGAATGCAGGTATGATATTGATCATTTGCTTGGATCCCCAGCTTCACACCCCCATGTACTTTTTTCTCACTCACCTGTCATTTCTTGACCTCAGCTACTCAAGTGTCATCACACCTAAAACCTTACAGAACCTACTGACTTCCACCAAGAGCATCTCCTTCCTGAGCTGCTTCACCCAGATGTTCTTTTTCATCCTCTTGGCTGCCACTGAATGTTTCCTTCTCTCCTCAATGGCCTATGATCGCTATGTAGCTATCTGTAACCCTCTGCGCTATCCAGTCATTATGTCCACAGGAATGTGCTGCACCCTGCTTGCTAGCTGCTATGTTATTGGCTTTGTGGATTCCATTATGAGTGTGATTTTCATGAGCAGACTGCATTTCTGCAAGTCTAACATCATCCAGCACTTTTTCTGTGACTCATCCCCAATTTTAGCCCTGTCCTGCAGTGACACATTTGAGGTTGAAATCATTATATTCATTTTTGCTGGATCAACCATAGTGCTGTCCCTCATCAACATATCTGGATCCTATATGTCCATCCTCTCCACTATCCTGAAAATTAATTCCACTGCTGGAAAGAAAAAAGCCTTCTCCACCTGTGCCTCCCATCTCCTGGGTGTTATCATCTTTTACAGCACTACAATTTTTGCTTACCTAAAACCCAAGTCATCCTATTCTTTGGGAAAAGATCAGGTGGCTTCCGTGTTTTACACAATTGTGATCCCCATGCTGAACCCTCTCATTTACAGTCTCAGAAACAAAGAGGTGAAAAATGCTGCTGCTACATTCCTGCAGAAGAGAGAGGGCTGCAGGCAGTTAATATCACAGCGGTGCTAAGCATCTACACTTGTCTTTTTCTTTTTTTAAGTGGGAAATTATAGTGTTTTTGCATGAAAAATTGTGGTTTCATTTGCTGTCCTTTCCTTACCAAATAAGATAGTGGCCATTTCCAGACACAGATGTTTAGACATTTGTATTGCATCTAGCAAATGTGATATATGCATTAGTCAGTAAATAAATACATGTGGCTTCAAGGGCAACTAATGTGCAAAAGAAGAAAATATGTCATACTGAAAATGACATATTCATGCATCCTCTAATTTTAGAGAATTTTATGTTATTAATTCTGCTTATAATAGAGATTAATAGTAGCAATATTTTGAGAAATGTGTTTACAATTGTGAAACCTGAGTGGCTCCATTTTAAAGTTTTGGCCCCATTTTAGAGTAAAGGTGGCCTGGACGTAAATTCTAGTTCCAAGAAAAACCACAAGATGCACTTTGGCCACCTACCTGTGATAATGTCTACAGTCCCCTAGCAACTAGCCTAGTGACAGCTAATCGGTAGCTGCCTCAATGTCCCAGATGCTCTTCTCGACGGCCTGCAACAGCTAATCAGTAGTTACCCCAATACCCCAGTATCCCAGATGTTCTCTTCGATGACTTGAGCAGCCGTTTGCAGTTCAGTGCTCAAGGCCCAGCCAATTAGGTTTAAACTTTCAAAACTTGCTAAATGCTAGCCAATTGTGTGATTTGCATGTGATTTGAAACCCCGAGCCCTTTTCAGAACCCCGAGCCTTGCTGTAACCTTTATAAAAACCCCTGGTGTTTTAGAGTCAGGGCTCTCAATCTTGACCCGCTGCATCGGTGACAGTTGAGAGTCCCTGCTCGAGCTTGAATAAAGGACCCTCATGTGTTTGCATCGGAATCGGTTCCTTGGTGGTCTTTGGGGACCTCGCGATCTGGGCACAACAACAATAAAGAATTGGGCATTTAGATTCTATCACTGCCACCTTTCTAGCATACAGCCCAAATTAATTAACTGAAATTCTAGCAGTCAGTATCATCAACTGCAAATGATATATAATGATCCCATGTTTGTTTGGTCAGAACGTGGTTGTAAATATTGAAGCCAGTAACAATGAATACTGGGTATTATCATAAGATGACTTGCATTACTATGATATTTAATATATTACATATTTTCGAAAAATATTTCTTTGTGTTTTATGATATTTTTGTTAATATATAAACATACCACCTAAAAAGGAAAAACCAGAAGCCCAGAGTTCCCAATTTTTGATTCAGAATAAAGCTAAATGCTTAACTAGAATGAAGTTACAGGAAAGTATTATGTCCTAATGTTGAAAATGAGTTGGAAAATAATTACTAGAGAAAAGAAAAATGTTGTATTAATTATTGACTGTCCTATTAATATTTTTCCATTTCAGTGGTTATTAATATGTCTATAAATTTAATATAATTTTCTGTAATTTCTTGTGCAGTATTTAGTGCTTTCCTTGTTTACTTTAAAGTTTCATATTCAACAATCTGTAATTGTATCATGCAAGGTTAACAAGTTTTCAGTATATGAGCCATATTCAGATTCACTGAAAGTGCTTTGATACATTTATAAGATGGAGTTTTTTCTTATATTCATTTTAATGTATTTGAGTGAGTTAGAATATTTATACTATTGATTTTTGTTGGTAAATTTGTTAATAGATTCTGACTTGGAAAACAATATTTAAATTGAATTAATTCCTAAATTTAAGTTAAATTAGTGCTATTCTATTTTCTTTATTATGTATGTTATAAAGCATTTATATCATGATATGAAATAAACAAAGATAATCTCTTGGCCATAAGAAACATTTAAACTAATTGCTTTTGCCCAGTCATTTACTTCTCATATCATTACATAGCTCATGTGATATGCTATTTCTCTGAAATAATAAGAGCTCTCATGCTCTTTTTCATGGTGCTAGGTCAGTGTGCTATGTAATATATATATAATATTTTAAATGACCATAACACAGTACAGCAAAATATGAACACCTGGTTTTGCTTCTTAATAATTAATGGCTAGAGAGCAACACTATTATACTTTACTAAAGCAGCAGTCACTGAAACGTGTACACTGTTCAATGTTTTTTACAGTTGCTAATAGAAGACACTGTGCTTGGCATTGGGGCCTAAAGCTTCAAAGTCACAAGGGAGAGCAGGGGAAGGGGGTAAAAATAAGAACCAAGAGAGTTTGTAAAGGTGCATATCTCCAATGATGAATGTCATTACATTGTATACTTAAAATGTATCAATAAAATGATATACAAAAAACCAAAAAAAAGTCACAAATATAAAGTTAGATACAGAATGAACTTGGTAAAGGAAAGAATAACTTATCAGATGGTGGATGGTGACAGGCAGAGTAATTCTATTAGGAAACAGTTTTCCTAGTGTGATAAAACATTCAGGAATAGATTCACTCAACACAAAATGATACACATGGCTATCACTTGAATTTATTGGTATTTCATACTCACCCTGTATCTCAGATTACTTTTGGGTTGGCTGTTTATAACAGGTAACTCAGTGCTCAGGTTCTCCTATGTTTTTGCTCTGTTATCTTCTCCAGCATAGTCAGAGGGAGTTCATCCAATATTCAGTATGAAAGATAGGTGAGGATTTGTTTTACAAAGGAAAAAACATTATGCAGATTTTATTCATATGAATGTTTTTCATAAAATAATTAAGTAGATAATTACTCATATTGCTTATTTTTCTAAGGAATCCTTAAGAAACTTTACTTTTTCATAATCAAATTCATCAGCAGAATAATTTCATAATACATTTTACTTTCCATTTTAATTTTTGTGAGGACTTTGTGATATCTTTATTGTTTTCTTGATATTCTATTTCTTGTTCTCCATGGAGTAAAGACTTTGGTTTTGAAATCAATATTATAATAATGTCTAAAAATAGCTTATATATAGCTTTTCCGTTTTGTTGTTGGTGATTGAACCCATGCCATGAATAACAATAGTCAATTAACATTAAGCTTCATATCTAGCCCTTATTAAATAAACAGCAATATAAGACCACTTGAAAATATTGATGCCTTTTCCACTAATCTTATTTATATTTCTCATAAATGTTATTTTTATATGTGGTTTAAATTCATAATGCAGTGGTATTATTTTCCTTCAGTTGTTTAGTTTTAAAGTAATTAAAATTAAAATTTCCATTATTTGTCACATTACAATTTACATTTTTATATTTGTCATTTCCTTTTCTGCATAGACTCAAGCATCCTTCATAGTTTTCCTTCCCAAGGTCCTTGAAACTGCTTAACCAATGGCTTAATAAATTTCTTATTGTCAAAAAAGTGTTGGTCTGTATATTCTTATGTTATTCCTGTTTCATTACTGCTTTATTTTAGACTATTTAGTAATGCCTTATAATTACTTTATATTTTTATTCATTCCATTTTCTTAACAAAAATTTCACTTAGATAAGTTCCATTGTTTCTTTTTCAATTTCATGATTATTTCTTAATCTGCACTGACTCCACTGATGACCGTGTTGTAGGATTCCACATATCTGATTTTGTGTGATAGTGCATGCATGGATGTGTTTGCATGTGTCTTTCCAATGTGATACTGAATACTTTCCATAACTTCCATCTACCTAGTTCAAACTCTGACAAGTTCATGCATGTTGCTTACCCTCTTTACTAGAGTCTAGATGACTCAGGATGCTTTTAGACATATACTACCACAAATGTGTGTATTTTAACAAGTTGATCATATTAGTTATTCTGTTTTTTTCATTTTGTTTATTGGTACATTTTAGATATACAACAAGGTTACATTCATCATTGGAATCTTGTACCTTCACATGATGTATCTTTGTTCTTATTTTTTCTTTATTCCTCTGCCCTCCCTTTAACCCCTCCCCTCTACCCCTCCCTACTTACAAAGACCTTGTTTCCATTTTTCTTTACTCATGTTTTTGCTTCTCCCTTCTCCTTTCCCCTACCACTTCTTCTACCGCTTTAGACCTTTTTCTTCCTATTTCACATTATCTATTATATGTTTGATTCTTATTCTTATACATTTTTGATGGTGATGAACAGAGAAGACTTGGAGAACTAATATAAACTCTCTCAATTAAAGGTTCACTAGTTTTCACATCTGCTCATGGTTGGCATTAACTATGGTTTAATATGTAGCTGAGATTCCTCTGTGCTTGCAGTGGTTACATCTTGCTTACACACTTTGCACAATGTGAGCAATTTCATGGGTTCCATGTATTCTGGGAAGGGATTTTTCTTTGGAGTTTAGATTATGTGAATGAATGTGAATTCAAACTTGGAAAGTCTCACTGAAAATTATGATTTTGTAGATTAACTGGATTTTAAAACAATGGTAGAGGAAATTTTATTGTAGGTTTTTACAATTTATGTTTTTACAACTTATTGTAGGTTTTTACATTTGGAACCCCTCTTATCCATTCTATGAATGTGAGAATCTTTTCTATGCATAACACCACATTTACTAGTGCATTATCAACTTCTGAATCTAGAAAATGTAATGGTACCTCAACTCAGCCCTTTTCTAACTGATCTTATCCACTCTGTTCTTCTGCTGCTACATTGTTTCTTTGCTCATTCCTTCTTTTATTCATTCTATCATGTTTCCTCTATCCTTCCTTCCTCTCTATCTCCCTGTTGTCCCAGTTCCTTGTTATCTTCCTTAATTCTCTCCCTACCTCTCTCCTTCTTTCCTCCCTTCCTTCCTTCTTTCTGTCCTTCCTTCCTTCCTCTTTTCCTTCCTTCCTTTTTCTTATATTATGGGACTGAATCCTATCAAGTAAACCCAAAATGTGTAATGTCCTAATCACTGCAATGACTTATCAAATCAAGTGGAAATCATTTCTACATTATATTATACATTAAGATATTGTCACTGTTATTTCTGTTACTGAGCTAATGAAGATCTTCATTGCTAAAGTGAAAATATGAGGCAATTCCTTCATTTCTTTAGGCAAAGTAAACTTAAAAACTTGAGTTGCTATGCAAATTAACTTATAATTTGGACATCACTCTATAGAGACATGCGGCCTTGAGCCAAGTATTTAAAATTTTTGTATATGGTATTTTTATCTGGGATACAATGAAATAGTATAACAATTTTGTGAAGATATAAACACAGAAAGACAGGAATGAATGACATTGTGCAGTAGCTAGTAAGCTGCATAGATATGCACTTTATTACTGTTGCAAGGCAGGAAATTTTCCTCAGTGTCCTAGAATTTCAGCTTAGTTGTGAAAATGTTAAGACAAAGGCAATTTAACTATGGTGAGTATGCAAATTTATTCCATAACATTTACCATGACAATAGGCTAGAAAGTGGCAAGGCTAAGGCCAACACCTCTCACAGTTCAGGTCAGAGTGTATTTAATTGAGAATATTTTTTCATTTCAGATTATTTTTTCATTTCAGAGTATTTTAATTAGTAACAAATATAAATATTAATCATATTATTCATCCTAGCTCTTCTGCTGTCTCTCTTCTTACCTTTACCTGATCCCCTGTCCCATCACCAATAAAATGTTTTTTATTATTTCATATTCTCTCTCTCTCTCTCTCTCAACAGGGCCTCACTATGTAGTTTAATTTAGGCTGTGAACTAAGGATGGAGGCTGCTGTGGATGAACCTCCTACCCCAGATTCCTGAATGCTTAGATTATAGACTAGAGTCACCATGTCTATGATAGGGACCAGCGAGTTAGAACAATGGACATGTACCACACTCTGCCAGATTTGAGTCTTTTAATAAAGCCAGCAGCCAAGAGGGGCTAGTGCCCAGAAAGTTCTCTTTGCAATGGGAAGCAGTTTGGTTTCTCCTTTAAATCACAATTTCTTTTGAGTAAGGCTCAGGGGATTGCAAGAAGAAACTTACAGAGGCAGAACCATGCCAAGTTAATGGGATCAGAAGGAAGTTTCACACACCAGGTGAGATACAAAGCATCCTGCAACTGCAGAAAGTTTATTGCCAAACAGGATGTGGGTTTTGTGTGCTTTGTCCAAGCACAAGCAGGTGTCCAAGCACACATACAAGCTGATGTTGAGGCTCAAGGTGGAGTCGGGTTAGCTATCATATTCCCAACTTCTCTAAGTATGATGTCAAAACATTGACTCAATTAGAGCCTCTTAATTGCACAAGAGATTGTACAAGGCATTACAGTAGGATCTCATATACATCAGGTTTACAGAGGTTATGTGTTGTTTTGTTGCCTGGCTTAGCAACATGGTCCGAAAGGTAATTATTTTCCCTGGGTGATGAATTAGTCCTCTAGAGAACCAGAAGAGGAGCCACCAGTTCCATCCTGTGGCCCATTAAGAGTCCAGGGGCCTTTGTATCAGAATCATGACTAAGCAGTCATGTTCCAAAACTATGACATCATTAGTGACATTTGGTCTCCCACTACAGAAGGTAATCTTTACACAGCTCTAGTTAGGGCAGCATAAATAAGTTGGGGACCCACAGCCCTGCTGTCCAAATGGATTAAATTTGGGGCAATCATAAAAGTCATTGCTTCCCAGTTTTTTGTACTGATAGTAGTACCTTCCCTAATCTCGCAACTAATTTCCAGAGATCGAACTCAGGGAACCTGAGAGGTTGCTGGGGGCAACCAAGAGTGACATTACCTACAATTTTTCCTGAGCTAAAGGAGGTTAGGAGAAAGGAGTACAACTCACCTTGTTGCCTTTCCCCAGAGTTCAGCCTCCTCAGCCCAAAGACAATAAGGACAAGCTTTACAATCATGATCAGAGTAGCCTTAGCTTTAAAGGACCAGGTCCCTGCTCAGTAGTCCACTGTTTCACCCTCTTAATGAGTGAATTGTGAGCACACATCAAGATTCTGTTAACCTTGTGAGACAAGGGTGTCATGAGGATGACCCATTGGCTCCTTTCCAGGTTTGAGTCAGTCCTTCACTCCAAACAGCCCTGATTAAGATAGAATCCCCAGACTGGAATGGGTGGCACAGTGTAGAGTTGGGCAGGGGCTGAGTACCTGGTACCTGGGAGTGAAAAGTTTTCTGTACATGTTGGAGAGACTGTAGATACTTTAACAGGGACTGCTTAAAAGTTCTTCTAGTACCTCACTTTAGACTTTGGGGAGAAGTGGAGTGGGTCTTCCAAACATAATTTCATAAAGAGTAAAACCTGCTTTATAAGGGGTCCACCTTCCTCTAAAGACAGATAAGAGCAACAGGCTGGCCAGCCCTTCACTAGTTTCTAACATCAATTTGGTCAGAGTTGATTTTATGGTCTGATTCATTAGTTCCACTAGCCCCAAGCTTTGGGGTCAATAGGCACAGTGGAATTTCCACTTTATACCCAGTTTCCTACTGACTAACTGAATAATAGAGGCTACAAAGGTGGGGCCATTGTCAGATCTAATAGACAGCAGTAGTTCTAATCTGGGAATTAATTCCTGATGAAGCTTCTTTGTCACCACAGAAGCAGTCTCACCCTGAGTAGCATAGACCTCTGCCCAACCTGAGAAAGTATCAGTGAAAACCAGGAGGTAGTGCTAGACACCTGCTGGTGGTTTGATTTCTTTGAAATCCACTTCCCAGTGTTCTCCAGGATTTCAACCTTAGAATCTGACCCCTAGGGGTACAGACAGACCCTGCCTGGGATTTATTGTACACAGGTTGGGCACTTGATAGAGGCCTGGTGGGCCACTTCCTGTAGCTTTGAAAAGCAGTATCTTGGAGCTAGAAGCTCATCCATCTTGGAATCCCCCAGGTATATGACTGAATGCAGCTGCTGGATGAGCTATCATCCTAATGTCTGGGGGAGGTAGAGGCAATGATCTGGACATTTCCACCAGCCTTGGGGAACTTGCTTTGCTTGCATCCAGCTTGCTTCTTTATCTTTCTCTGTATTGTAAGTGGGGCTAGTGGGGAGCAAAGGGGGAGGAAGACTCATGTTAGGCAGGAGGACTAAGAGTTCATCTGGCCTCGGGGCTGCCTCCCTTGCTGTGTGATCTGCAAATTGATTTCTCTAAGCTTTGGATGTATTGCTCTTTTAGTGACCATGAATGTGAATGATGGCCACCTCCTTGGGAAGCCATACTACCTCTAGGAGAGACAATATCTCTTCTTTGTTCTTGACAGTCTGTCCTTTTGCTGTGAAAAGCCCTCTCTCCTTGGAAATGCTCAAGTGGATATTTACAGTAGCAAAAGTATAGCTACTGACAGAGTATACATCTATCTTCTTTTCTTTTCCCCATCTCAAGACCTGGGACAAGGTACTCAGTTTTTTCTTTTGGGTTGAAGTCCCCTTGTGCAGAGGCTGGGCCCAAATGACTTGATCAAATGTAATCATTGCATTCCTGCCCTCTGCACCCTGCTTACCACCATGCTTCTTCCATCTGTGAAGAGGGTGGCGTTTGACTCAACCAAGGGGGTGTCTGATAAGTCTCATTCTATTGTACCCCTGAGTCTGGTCCAGTACCTCTTCACAGTCATGAATTGGGCTGTTGGGGTCATCACCTGGCCCGAGTGTAGCCAGATTGAGAAGCTGTCCTGCTGAGAAGACTATGTTGAGCAAGAGGCTGAGATACTGAGTGAGGCAACCATTTGACATCTATTTGTTAGCCCCTGTGCAGAATCCCTACTGAATGAGGGGCAGTTAGGAGTAGGTCCTGTCTAAGGGTCAACTTATTAACCTCCTTGACCAATAAACCTGTGTATGCAACTGCCCAGGGACATGAAGGCCATCCTGAGGTCACAGGACCAAATATTTTAGAGAGATGGGCCACAGGGCACTTCCAGGGTTCCAAGAACTATGTTAAGATGTCCTTAGCAATCTTTCTTACCTCATGAATGAATAGATGAAAAGGCTTGGTAACATCGGGTAGTACTGGAGCCAGGGCTGATACCAGAGCTCTTTTCAGATTCTAGAAGGTTTTTCTTCATTTATTCCCCACCCTAGGGGTTGATTTCTTTCCATGGCAGAATGGAATCTCAGCAAACCCAGGCATTCACAGGCAACAGTATCCAGCTACACATGGGAATTCTCATGCCTGATTCTTGGTATTTGGTGTGGGTATCTGGATATTGGTCCTCTTCTTGGCCTGTGACAAAGCTCTTCATCCTCCTGAAAATTCATATGCAAGGTAAGATACTTTAGGGACACAGAGTTGTGCCTTCTTGGCTGCAGTGCAATAGCCCAACTCCTCTAGTAGCTGAAGAAGCCCTTGTATCCCCTGCAGACATTCTGAATAGGTAGCAGCAGCTAATAATAAATCATCCACATATGTAAGCAAAGTGAGGTTAGGGTGCTGGGATCCAAAACTCACCAAGACCTTCTGAAGGGCCTCACTGAACAGGGTGGGTGCATTTTTAATCCTTGAGGAAGGCAGGTCAAGGTTAGTTGGAAAGAGTCCTTGGAAACAGGGTCAGTTCACTGGATTACTAAGATAGGCTGGCTAGCTGGCCAAGGGGTACACTGAAAAAAGCATCCTTTAAATCTCGCACAGTATACACTTGTTGCTCAGGAGACAGGAAACTCAAGAGGGTATAAGTGTTGAGGACAGTGGAACGAAAATCTACCACTCGGTACTTAACTTCTCTCAAGTCCTGAACCTGCTTGTAGTTTGATGTCCCCAGCTTCTCTACTGGTAGGAATGGGGTGTTCCATGGAGACTGACAGTGACTCAATATCCCAAAGTCCAGAAAACTCTTAATGTGAGGGTCTATCACCTTTCTGGCCTTCTGAGAGATAGGGTATTGTGGAGGTCTCATTCCAGCAAGGGGAATGCACAGTCCAGTATGGCAGGTTTGCACTGGTCCCATAGCCCCCTACATGGGGATGATTTTTGATGAAAGCTCTCCCAGAAAATTTTTTAACACTGACCTCTCAGCACCAGTGTCCACCAGAAAAGGGACCAGTTTGTCCCCCTACTTCAACATTTACCACGGGATCCCAGGGACCAAGAGAGGAGACCTGGCCCCTCTGCCTGAATCTTCCTTTCCCTTTGCTGTGGGGAGGGATATTGGCCTAGGGCCTGTGTGGGCATTCATTTCTTCAGTGCTCATCCTCCTTGAAATAGGCACATTGATTTCTGCCCAATGGTGGGCATCCTTCTGGCTTAATATGCACATGCCCTTTGGACTTCCAGGGGATAGGTCCCCCGGGGTCCCCTCTGATGGCTGCTGCCAAGATCTTTGCTTGTTTCCTGGCTGATCTTTCTGCCATACTTGTGGCCAATTATTGCTTTTCTGACTCCTTATTGTCAAACACCTTATGAGTTACTTCTAACAGCTGAGGTGTGTCCATTCCTTGAAATACCTCCAATTTTTGTAATTTTCTCTGAATATCAGGTCAGACTGAGTAACATAAGCCAAACTTATAGCTGTACTGTTCTCTGGAGCAGAGGGGTCAAAAGAGTATAAACCTGGAAAGCCTCTTGGAGTTTCTCCAGGAATGCGGCAGGGGACTCCTCTGGTCCCTGTGTTATATCACTTGTTTTTGACAGATTTATGGGTTTCAGAAGTGCTTCTTGAATACCATTCAACAAGTTCAGGTAAACAGTGATGAAAGCCTATTTTCCCACTGAAGAATTTGGATCCTGTTCAGGCTGTCCAAGGGGGAACATTGTTCAGCAATTCCTGGGACTCCTTCTCTGAATGCCACCCTCAATAAAACCTTTCTAGCCTCAAACCACATCCTTTCCCATTCCTCAGCAGTGAATAGGGTCAATAACAACTGCTGTCATTCCAGTTGTTTAGATGAGTCCTAGAGATGTACTCTATCAGAGAAATCAGAACTCTGGGTTTTACAGTTGTAGAGGTCAGAAGTGGACAGGGGAACATATACCAGGGCAGGCCTATTCCTGAGCCTGCCCTTTTGGGAGGAGGGGCCTCCCTCAAAGGCAAGAGATTCTCTGGATTGCATCTTTCTGTGGTGGTGCTCTCTTCCCAGGAAGAGAGATGGTCTCCTATAGGGGGAGAGGTGGCAGTAAAAGTAGAGAAAAAATGAGGGAGTTGGTGGCAGTAGGGTCTAGAAGGACAGGAGAGGGTGGTGAACTAGGATTCTATGGAGGTGGATTGGGGAAGACTTCTTTAGTTTCTGACTGCTGCAGAACAGACTGCATGAAGACCATGGGTGTGACAGGTTGCGAAGATGATGACCCTATGGTAGAGAGACTTAGTGCTGGCAGGAGATAGCCAAGAATAGGATCTTCAAGAACAAATAAAAAATGAAGATGTTGAGACATAGAGAAAGAAGCGTTAGTGCTTATGTGTGAAGCCTTGAATGATGTCATGACAGACAAAAGAAGGGGGTGTTTCTCTGTGGGAGGAATCACCCAGTTGGTCAACTGGCCAAGGACTCTCAGCCATTTTAAGGACTGTCCAGGCTTTAGAGTATATTTATCTCACCACACAAGGTCCCGTTTGGCCTTTCTTAGATGTGCCCACAAATGATGGCACAAACTCATTCAGACCCTGTAACTCAGAGGGGGAATCTCCCTCTTTGTCATGGAGAATGACAGAAGATTCCATAGTTTATACTGTGTGTTGCCATTCATTCCCCCATTCAAACAGCAATCATTTAGCAGCCAAAACCTTTCCACACCCATCACTGGGGATTTAACAAATTGGCTGACTTGCAGCCAGAGCAGACCTTACCAGACCAGAGCAGACCAGAGGGCAACTTCAGTCATTGGGCTGACCTTAGGAGGGGGCTGGGGAATGCCTTCATCAAGGACTATTTTCCCCACAAGAACCAGAAGGATCCTTATTTGCAAACCAAACCAAATTTACTGCAGAATATTTGGAAGGTGTCTCAGGCATATCTGCAGTGTTCTCACTATCAGCAATGAGACTATGTGCCCTGAAATGTCTCAGGGGAGTCTCCCCTATAGTTTGCTGCTTCATACAGGAGGAAACACATCAAGGCCAGTCCACCCATTAGGACCATCTTGCTGGGGCCTCCAGCTCTTATAGATGAGTGGGTTAGAACAATGGAGATGTGCCACACTTTGTGCCAGATTTGAATCTTTTTATTAAATCCAGTGTCTGAGGGGAGTTATTTCCCAGATAGTTCTCTCAGAAATGGGAAGCATTTTGATTTTTCCTTTTAAATCATGATTTCATTTGGTGAAATTTCATGGGAGAGAAAGTGGAATCTACAGAAGCAGAACCATGCCACTTTTTTGGGGGGATGGGCAGAAGGAAGTTAGATACACTAGATGAACTACAAAACATCCTGCAACTGCAGCAAGTTTAGGGCCAAACTGGATGTGGGGATTTTTTGTGCTTTGTCCAAGCACAAGCACTTTGGCCAAGCAGGTATAAGCTGATGTTGATGCTCAAGGTGGAGTCAGTTTGGCTGTCACAACTACCTCTAGGTTTTCTTCTTTCATTTTTTCACAGGGAGAACACTTGAAAAAAGGTCTTGCTATGTAGTTCAGGCTGACATCAAACCTCAGTTATCCCCTGCCTCAATTTTCCTTGTGCTATTATTATAGAAATGTACCACTATACCTTGTTTTTCTTTTTTTTCCTTTGTTCTTCACATTCTATGTGTTGTGTTTCTCATGTAAGAGAAGGCATGCTTTAAAGATATTTGTCCAAAGCAAGCATCACCTTGATCCCCAAAGCAGAGAAAGACCCAACTAAAAAAGAGAACTATAGGCCAATCTCACTAATGAACATAGATGCAAAAATCCTTAATAAGATACCGGCAAAAGGAATGCAGAAGATCATCAAGAAGATCATATACACTGAACAAGTGGAATTCATCCCAGGGATGTAGGGATGGTTCAACATACAAAATTCAATTAACGTGATACACTATATCAATAGAGCCAAGGACAAAAACCATATGATTATCTCCATAGATGCAGAAAAAAAGTATTTGACAAAATCCAACATGCATTTATGATAAAAACCCTACAAAAAATTGGAATAGATGGTCTCTACCTCAAACTGATAGAAGCCATC
>NW_004624921.1:612445-682814 GCF_000247695.1 Heterocephalus glaber
TAAATAGGGAAGGGTGGAGGGGGTGAAGGGAGGGCTAGGAATGGGAAAAAAATAAGAACCAAGATGCATTATATAAAGGTACAAGTTCCCAATGAGAAATGTAATTGTGTTGTATACCTACAATGTACCAATAAAAGAATTTAATACAAAAAAATAAAAAAAGAAGATATTTGTCCAAGCCAACAGACCATTAGGTCTGTGAGAAGATTGGGGACACACAACATCACTAGGTTGATACATAAGAGAGTTCGCAATACAGTGAAACTCAGATATGTGGTATTTAAAAAGAGGAGGAACTGAAGTACTTCACAGGAACAGAATAAATGGTCTTTTTCACCCCATGTAACAAAGAAAACAAATTACTTTTAATTTAGTATCAGAGTAAGATGAATCTATAAAGCAACAACAAAGAAACACAGAAAAAAGGATCAAAAATTACACTATTGCGCCAGGGATTTAGCTCAGTGGTTCTGCCACCTCCATTGCAAGTACCAAAAGATGTGTATATATATCAGGGGTAAACAATTAAAAAAAGGAAAGAAAATTACACTATTGAATAATCAATGGGTTCCTGAAGCTATAAAAGGAGAACTTCAATAATTCATATAATTAAATGATAATGCTAGTGCAATATATCAGAATCTGAAAGACACAATGAAAATAGTTCTGAAGAAAGTTTAGCACTGTGCCTATTTCCTTAAAAAAGGGATCATCAATAAATAACCTAATGATGTAACTAAAGTTCCTAGAATAGCAAGCAGTAATCAAACTTAAGTACAATGGATGGAAAGAAATATATACATATGAAAGTTGAGGTTAAAGAGATGCAGGTATGGGGTGGGGAGGAACTTACATAAAAGAATCACAAAATGTCATGTGTGTGTATCAACTCCCTGAGATTGTAGTAAAATTTATGTACTACAAAAATGTATGAATAAAATTATAAAAATGAAAATGATATTGGAACTGAAGAGAACCGAACTGTGCGTGGATCAACATAATTTACTTTTTGAAAAACACCATATCACCAAAAGTGATCTGAAGATTGAATGTAATTCATTGAAAATAGATCTGAAAAATGTTTAGAGCTGTGCCTCTGTTAGAAAATAAGTGCTCATAAATAAAGAACCTACTGATGTAACTAAAGTTCCTAGAATAACAAGCAGTAATCAAACAAGTCCAATGGAATGAAAGAAATATGTATATATGAGACAGGAGGTTGAAGAGATGCAGAGATGGGATGGGAAACTTACATAAAAGAATTAGGAAATGTCATGTATGTGTACCAGCTCCCTGAGATTAAGGTAATAAAAATATAAAAGTGAAAATAATGGAAAAGTGAAAAAAAATGAAAAAAATATTGGAAGGGAATAGAACCCAATTGTTCATGGGTCAACATATCTTACATTGTTAAAAACAACATATCACCCAAAGTGATCTGGAGATTGAATGTAATTTCTACTAAAGTACCACCACTCTTTATCATTCTAGATAAAAGCAACTCTGAATATCATATGGAAACTCCAAAGATACAGAAATTCTGAAATATTCCAGTGCCAAGAGAATTATTTTGAAGGCATCACACTACTACATTTCAAATTAAAATACAATTCCATGGTGGAAACACACACAAATATTTAATACTGACACAACAAGAAATATGAACACCAATAGAATAAGACAGAAAACACAAAAACAAACACATGCACCATCAGACAACTGATTTTTGACAAAGAGAAAAAACAAACTGATCCTGGAAAAATAACATCCTCTTTACTAAAAGCCAGTGGAAACCTGGATATTCACATGCAGAAGGTAGAGATAGAATCTCTGACTGTCCACCTGTACTAAAATAGAAATCATCAGAGAGTAGATATAAATCTGCAAATTTGAAAACTGCTTGATGAAAACTTATAGGAAACTCTAGAATGTTTAGTCACAGACAAAGACTTTCTAAATAGCACCCAATAGCATGAGGAAGTAATATCATGAGTCCACAAAAGGGACTATATCAAATTAAAAGTTCTGCAAGCAAAGCAAACAACCAACTGAAGAGGCAACCCCCAGAATGAAAGGGAATCAGAGCTAGCTCCTCTTCTGGTAGAGGATAATTATGTCTTATCAAAAAAATTAACAGCAGTGAAAGAAAAGATTCCAAACAATGAAAGGGTAAATTAATTGAGCAGAAAATTCTTAAAAAGAGAAGTAGAAATATCCAATATTCCTATAAAATTGCTTAACTTTAGCAGCTATGGAAATAAATTAAAACAATTAGATTCCATCTTACACCAATCAGAATGCATAAAATTGTTAATTTTTTAAAACAGAAGAAGGTAAGCAAGGATGAGAGGGGAATATGCCCTCTCTTTTGTTGGGAGGGGAGACTAATATAATCAGTATGGAAATTGATATACATTTTCTAAAGAAAAAAAAGAAAAACTAAAAAGGGAAATGTCACTTGATCTAGGTATAAGAAAACATTAAATTAATGGTACAGGAAACCATAATATTAAGAAAATAAGTCTTTCACAGAAGACTATATATCACATTTCCTCTCATTTTAATAATTCAAAAATAAATGAATAAGAGAAGACAGGAAACTAGAAAATTAATTTGCTGAATTGGTGAAGTGAATTTGGAAATGGGGAGGTAAATTTATAATCAGATGAAAATGTATCATATGAATTCATCAATATAACCAAACAAATCTTTCTATACTGTATTACTAATTTTGCTGCAATTTAAAAGAGTTCTACATGGCATATGCAACTGCTGAAAGGAAAAACTAAAGACACGAGGAAACATTCATTTTATGTAAATGCAAAATTAAGAATGGGCTTCCCTATAGAACTGTAATTAGAAAATGGTGATGTATGGCATAATAATCCTCTGTGAGGACAGAGGACCTCACATGGTCTCACTGTCCATGTTCTTCCTGGCTCTCTTGTACAGCATTTCTTTCCCAGGAGTACACTTCAAGACCCTTCCAGAATGGGAATTAGATGACATACTTCCACATAACATACATCATAGAATTTCTTTGTGGCCATCTTATACACAGAAATGGTGGTAGAAGGCCCAAGAGCTATTTCCAGGTTATGGACTATTTGGGAGGTCAGGAGTTTTACTGCATATGACTTTCAGAATGAATGGTGAATGATAGATCCAGCTTTGAGGGTAAAAGGAGATGCTGAGAAGTGTTATTAGAGGAAGGCTAGAGAGATATTGCTGTTGAGGCCCTTCCCAACTTCTTGATTTCAAAGTGCTCAGTCTGCCAAACAGATGGACTTTGTGGCACTATGTTCTGATGTGTAGTAATTTTCCCAAGTGGAACTTCCATAGAAGTTTCACAAAAATTGAGAGTGGAGCATTGGGTATGGACAGCAGAGTGGGGTTAGTAAATGCATGGTAAACTATTCATATGGGCACTGAGACAGCATAGGATTGGGAATAGGTAAGCAGAAAGAACTAACCTAAGAATATTAAACAATTCAAGCACACAAGGACAAGTATAACTCATTGATTCAATTATCCTTCACTTAATAAATTTGTAGGTCAATCGCATGTCCCAGGAACATGTTCAATTGTTCAAGGTAAAACTCTGAGGCAGAACAGACACCTTGTCTAGCTTCATGAACTCAGCAGCAGCATATTAGTAGATCTAAATTGTAACCAAAACTCACAAGGAAAATAATAAAGTAAAGCTATTGAGTTGTCAGAAAGAAAGTGCATAGGAACAGTGAAAACCAAATTATTTTCTGAATGGAAAAGTGACTTGGCCTTCAATAATGAAACTTGATTCAACTGAATGTTGAATAATCTAATTAGTTTACATTATTTTATATTGATCTAAAAAATAACAGATAATGAGAAACTGACTTTCTCCAATGTTTGATTTCTGTGGTAGTGACATATAAAAAAAGATACTTGAATTTTATTGCAAGTTAACTCAACATCAATACTTGAATTTGTTACTAATACTAACCAGATTCTTAAATAAAATGTGATCACCTCAGTTTCTAACTTTCCCTTCTCATTACATAGATAATGTTTATTAGGCATAATGTCAAAGAACACCACACTAATGTTCCAGCAGAAAACCTGGAGTAAAACATTTCTTGAACTTGTGCATGAAAAATGTCTAAATAATGAACAAGGAATGATGGACAATTTTGGAATTTTTTAATACAAGAATATGCAGAAATGTTCAGTTAGGTTATTTATTTCTTCCAGAAAACTCACTTTGAAATATTATGATCTGAGATTTAGCTATTATGAATTGTGCTTGATATAAACATGGGTGGGCATATATCTCTGTGGTATGATGCTTTTAATATTTTTGGGTGATACCCAGCAAGGAAATAGCTGGGTCAAATTGAATCTCTAATCCCAATTTTGTGAGGAATTGCCACACTGATTTTCACAGTGGTTGCACAATTCAGCACTCATATAAACAGTGAAGAAGGGTTCCTTTCCCCCCAGAATTTGCCTTGTACATTGCCCAAGTGCCCCTTAATTAGTGACTGTTTAAAGAAGATTTTTTTAATAAAATGGAGTACTACTCAGCTATAAAGAAGGATTAACTAGAGACAGTTATAGCTAAATAGATGCATATTGAAGACATATACTTAAGTAAATTACGTAGGCCACAAATGTGTAAATACTGAATGATTGCTCTAGTGTGGAAAAACTGAAAATGTAAATGAAGACAAAAATGTACAATAGACATTTTGAAGTAGGAAGAAAATGTCCAAAGGGAAGAGGAAGTGGGAAAAGGGGGTGAAGGGGAAAAAAAGGAAGGGAAAAAATTTGAATAAAGAAGGAAAAATGGAAACAAAGATTTTTCAATTAAGAAACAGTGAAGGGTGAAAGGTAGGAAAGGGGAATGGGAGAAAGGAAAAACCAAGATATATCATGTACAGGTACAAATTCCCAATGATTAATATTATCATAATATATAACTAAAATGTACCAATATATCTAATGAATAAAAAATGCTATGATATTGAAAATTAATTTGAAGGAACTTTGATTCTGAGTAGCTTAGGTTTCATTACATAAAATTGTGTCTATAATGTACTCAGTGTCGTGTGCCTGAAAATCCACTTGCTTTAGTTTTAGAGAAATTTTGCACATTGATTCTGCTGCCAAACTTTGCTTCTTCCAATAAATATGTGTGAATCCATTTTCATAGCACATGCTACCATAAGTCCAGATCATTTTACTCTTACTATATATTCCTCCTTGGATTTCCTCAAATCCTGTATGCTAACGTCTATGCTGTCTTTTGAACTGAGGGTGTGTTCCTCTGGAACTACTTACTCCCAGTTCCTTGTAAGACACCTCTTTCAATTGTTTGCTTCCTGGACACCTTTCCATTGAATTCTACTTTGATCACACTGTTGCTCATTGCTTCGTACTGCTACAACTACTGAACCCCATTTACTACTGTGTTCCTTCACATGTAGTTTCTTCAATTGTAGTAAATTTTATGATCTAATAGGTTGCATCATTTATTTCTGTATTTTTCTGCATTGAGGGGAATCTATCATCAATGTCTACTACTGTTGTCAAAACCAGATCACCAGGTCACATTTTGAATCCTTTCCTGATCTATGAGTTATTTATACCAGTTGATGAGAAATGTTCCATAGATTTCTATAAGTTTGAAAAATTTAATTAAAATGAGTCATATTTTCTAACCATGATGGAATACAAGATAAAATTTATATTTCAGAGATAAAAATGGTTAATTAATATGTATTTTAAAGATGAATTCAGAAATTCACATTATATTTAGCCATAAAAATGGAAAACACACTTTGTGTAGTTAATTACAAGAATAGTAGAGAGCCAAACCAAAGCACATAAATGAAAAATACAATGACAGACACACAATGAATGGAAATATTTTAGTACTATGAATCATACAAATTAAGAAGAGCAGTTCATAGTACTATATGCTAGAAAGAAAAATAAGTTAAATCTAGAAAAATTGGAGAAATAATACACAGAAATGAAAATATAATTTCCCAAAAATTGCATGCTGCTTATCAAAAAATGAAAAGTGTAGCAAATTACTTGCCACAAAGAAATAATAAAGGTGTATTTTGATGGATATGCTAATACAGTTGAGTTGATTGCTACTCATAGACATAAATCTATTTATCAAAATCCACCTGCGGAATTTGTGTAAATATTTTCATTCAGGAATGAAAATAAGATAAACAAATAGTTGATTCTTTAACCAGTCAAAGTTGAAATAAAAGAAAAATTACCATGACAATATTATAAAGAGCGATGGAAAGACAGAAAGAGAAAAGCATAAGGAGGTAAATAAGAGTAGGAATTTAAACTGTGATGAATTTGTAGGTAAACTACATGAATGTTTACACTGAAAGGGATTATAAATCATTGGTGTGACTTTGGTTGCTGGTGTAACGAAAGTTACAAGAATTGTTCTGCTGTCTTAAGCAACTCTCCACACAGCCCCAGTGTGTTTCAATGATAGAAAATCTTGAGTCAAAAAATCTTCTTCATGGAATCTTGCAATCTCATGACTATTGAGGTAATATTGAGTTAGATATTAACCCTTAGCCTCTCATTTGGCTTAAACCTCGATGTTAGGGTTAGGGTTAGGGTCATGGTTTATGGTTAGAGTGAGGGTTGTTAAAGTTATGGTTAGGGTTAGGTTAAGATTGTTAGGGATTAGTTTTAGGATTAAGATTGTTAGGGTTACAATGTGGGTGAACAGCATTGCCTTTCTACAACTCCATGAACAGTTATAATACTTAACAGAAGTAATTTTTATTTACTATGAAAAATTTTCTCTTGAAATTTCCAGAACAATCTTTTTCCTCAGAGGGACACTTTTCTCAATAAATCACAGTTGATTTTATGAGATTTAATGCAAGCCTCACAATACCTATACAATTTGATTCTCACTGTCTACTTTTTCCAATCCTACATTTGCTCCCTCTTCTTGGACAGATAATATTCAAGGAAATATTTCAGTTTAATTATTATATTTTATTTTTAAGTTTGCAAAGCATTTGACTATATATTACCAAAGCAAGTTTTTATCCATTGAATTCATTACAAAATTTAAGTTTTATTCCACACTGATTTGTCTTTCTGATCATTTTACTTTTGAAAAATAGAAAACAAAATCAAGTGCCCACAAAACTGGAAAACACATTCCAGACATATAGATTGCAGTTGAAACTGGTGACACTGGCCAATTTGAATGGAGGTTCCCTCTCATTCCTGTAGTGCCTCAAAATGTGCATTTGTCACCTGTAAATAGATGGTTCACTTAATGAAGGATGAGGCACCATAGAATATGTAACACATGGAGGTGTTGGGTAGTAAAAGCCTGACCTATATGTCATGTTAGATTATCGTGTTTTTTTCATAATATTAGGATGAGACTGAAAACAATAATTCTGTGGAACTATAAGTACACTTCCAAATAAGTATTATGGACACAAAGGAAAATAATGGAGACAATTACTAGTATGGAAAGAAAATTTTAACAAATCTTGCATTTCTTCATTTTGTCAATGAATTTTCTGTTTTCTATTTCTTTCTGATGAATATGCCTTACTTCATCATGTTTTACTTCTAAGAACAAAATGTTTTCTGGTGAGAATTGTGTTGTTCCATCCTTTAGAGTCCATCATTAAGTACATATGTCTCTGGAAATGTGTTCCCCATCACTCTGATCCAAAAAATTCCTGATTAGACAAGTGAATGTACATATTGTTCTTTGGAAATTAATACAGTTTTGTGTCATTTTAAGAAGTAAATAAAATGCAATTCAGCCACTGTTTAGAGCATCTCCAGAGGACATGAAGTGATTTTGGCTTTCAGGGTATAGCATCTGATGGAACAGGCAAAGACTTTGTTTACTTAGTCCTTCAACTTTTGTCCTTGGAACCAGACCAAGTAATCCTTCCTAGGACACTGTGCCCTGAGGATGACCAAATGATCTAGTGTTCTGAATGCCCATTAAATGAGGTACCCTGAGGTCACCAGGTGGGAGGGAAGGTATGCATTCTTTGCTATATATTCACTGTTCCTTTCCCCATTCTTTTCAGACAAGACTTCCTGTTGAAATTTCTATTTGACCAGGCCTTGAAAAAAAATTTCTACTGTGATATAATTTACTCATTAACAAATGACTGCACTAATATATAACAATAAATTACATCAAGTAAAACCAATATGGCTGAGAAATTTTCAAACTTATATATTTTTCATATTTTATTTCTCAGAGTATTTTGAGGTTGAACACCTTTTACCCAGATAATCTTGGAAGAAGTTTTATTTTTTAGCAACTTTGTGTCACAGTAAGTACCACTGTTTACATTGGAGTTGATTACATCTTTAAAAAATAAAATGGTTATTTGATCAGAAAAACTTGTATTCCCATATCTCTTAGGACTTACTGTGAGTAATGGTAAGATCTGTGAAGCAAGAATACACTGTTGGTGGTTTCATAATCTACAAGCAATGTACATATTTTGAAAATGTAATATTTTGAAGAAATGTCCTTTTGAACAGTCAAGTTAAGAAAATGTGGTAGAAGACAGATATCCATACTGCCCTCACTCCCACCCCTAAACATCATTAAAGTGGGAGAAAGTTTATTTTGCTTGGAAGAAAAGTGTTTCTGAATAGTTAGCTTCAAATTAGGTAATGGTATCTGTTATATTTTGAATCTCTACCTCCCATGCCAGGGCTCCCAGGGAGTTTATATCCTGATCACTCACAGCTCCCTTCCTCTCTTGTACAAATTAATGCAGACCTTGGCTTCCTGATGCCTCAATCTGCACATGACTTTCAAAGGGATCTGATAATTTTCTGACACAGAATCACTTCTCTGGCTGCTCTTCTGAGGTGACATCAGGAGTGGTGGATATTTGAATTCTGAGTGGAAGAAATTTGAAGAAGTAGCCTATTATTAAGTATCCCAATGCTTAAAAATTCATTTTTCCCTGGCACCAAGAACATCTTAGGCTAAGTATTAACTTTAATTATTTTCCTATTAATGGAACAGGAACAACATAACCTGATCATATCTCCTAGGGCGATTTAATTTACCTCAGAATTTAAAAAGAATACACAAAAATATAACAGTCACTTACGTCAAAAGAATATAAAAGTAATTTATATCAAGAAAAAGAAATTTTACAGTACATCTCAGGTTATTACATTGTTATCACTTTTTCTGTCAGAAAAAAATTTGTAATTTTCAAAATTTCTAGATGGACTGTATGGGAAAATACTGTTTTCACTAAACTTGACTCAGAGTAAGTATCATTCTTAAAATTGGAGTGTTTTAGAAAAGATATAATAAAATAGGGATTTTTATCATAAGAATAAGCATATAACTACTTTTAAATCTTATCTAAGTAAAATTTATATATACAAAGCAGGAATAGAGAGATGTTAAAATTGTAATCACCACTGCAAAATATAATCTTACAGCTTTTTTTTTCCTCTTTCAGAGAAAAGTGGCTTCCTAAGGCCAAAGGCATAAATAGCCAGCCGAAGGAATGTGGGGCAGCAGCCAGTTTAAAATTATCTTAATGTTTAAAAAGTTATTTTACCCTCTGAGTTTTGATAGATTTATTCAGCAATTCATAACTATATTTAGTATATAATGTAAGGGGGACTCATCTGAGTTTCTGGAAATGTGAAATTGATTTGTAATTAATGCCCATTAGAATTGGGAACTACATGAGAATAAAAGGTAAACTGAAGTTATTTTCCTTATAGTTTATTATATATCCTTGCACAAGTTTACAAAAACAAGCTATAAACAGGAATATAGAAATTTTAGCATTATCTCAGGAGGCAAAATATCTTGGTAGGATTTCAGTGATAAGAAGGAACTGCTCTGATTTCACAAAAAGTTATTTTCTGTACCCTTCTTGTTATCTAAAATTCTGTGGATAGCAGTGATCATGGCATAAAATTTATATGTGAACTAAATGTGTTAATGAGGAAAACATTTAGAGTGTATCATATTAAAGCTAATTCTATAGGATGGAACCTTTTATTATGTCAGAATCAAGTCTCAGGTCATACCATATCCTTGTCTATCTGACATTTGAATTTTTTCTTAACATTTAGCAAAGTTTTGTCAATGCCAAGGAAGAGTAAACTAATTAAAAAAATACTGGGCTACTCATACAAATAAAATTTGTTTTCAGTCACTCAAGCTAAGGATGGAATTGGATTTCACAATAGTTTAAAACATTACACCATGAATAGAAGGAACTCCACCACTGTGCCTGTTTTCATCCTAATGAAAACACTGCAGAGACAGGGCTGGTACTCTCCCTGCTCTTTCTCCTGATTGACCTGATCTCCATACTGGGGAACGTGGGGATGATACTGATCATTTGCCTGAATCCCCAGCTGCACACACCCATGTACTTTTTTCTCACTCACATGTCACTTCTCAACCTTAACTATTCAAGTGTGGTCATCCCTAAAACCTGAGAGAACTTACTGACTTCCACCAAGAGCATCTCCTTCCTGGGCTGCTTCACCCAGATGTTCTTTTTTATTCTCTTGGGTAGCACTGAATGCTTTCTTTTCTCCTCAATGGCCTATTATCACTATGTAGCTATTTGCTGCCCCCTGCACTATCCAGTCATTATGTCCACAGGACTGTGCTGTGCCCTGCTCACTGGCTCCTATGCTATTGGCTTTGTGGATTCCACTGTGAATGTGGTTTCTATAAGCAGATTGCACTTCTGCAACTCTAATATCATCCAAAACTTTTTCTGTGACACATCCCCAATTTTAGCCCTGCCCTGCAGTGACACATTCGAGGTTGAACTCATTGTATTCATTTGTGCTGGCTCCACCATAGTGCTGTTCCTTGTCACCATATCTGGATTCTATGTATCCATTCTCTACACTATCCTGAAAATTAATTCCACTACTGGAAAGATAAAAAGCCTTCTCCACCAGTGCCTCCCATTTCCTGGGAGTCACCATCTTCTACAGCACTATCGTCTTTACTTACTTGAAACCAAAGATGTCCTACTCCTTAGGAAGGGATCAGGTGGCTTCTGTGTTTTACATGATTGTGATCCCCATGCTGAACCTCCTCATTTGCAGTCTCAGAAACAAAGAGGTGAAAAATTCTGCTGTTAGAATCATGCATAAGAGAGAGTGTTGCAGGCAGTTTATATCACATTAGTGGTGAGTATCTACACTTGTCTTTTCCATTTTCTAGTGGGAAATTATTTAGTCTGTTTTTCATCCAAAAATTGTGAGAATTTTTATTCTTTTTTTTTCCTGTGGAGCTGTACTTTCCTTATCAAATATGAGGGTGGACATTTCCAGGCACAGATGTTTAGACATTTATATCTCATCTGGCAATCATGAAATATGAGTTAATCTGTGAGGAAATACAGGTGGCTTAAGGGCAACTAATGTGAAAATCAAGAAAATATGTTTGTCTTATTGAAAATGACATCACACCATATTAGTGCATGCTCTGATTTTAGAGAATTTTGTTAGTCATTCATCTTATAATAGAGATTAAATAGCAGTGTTTTGAGAAATGGATTTAAAATCAATATTCAGTCATTTAGATTCTAGATCTGCCAACTTTCTAGCATACAGCCCACATTAATTCATTGAAATTCTAAAATTGAAGATAGACAACTGCACAACAGGTATAATAATTCCATCTGTCTGGTCAGAATGTGTTTGTAAATCATTGAGGACAATAACAATGAATACTGGCTATTATGATCAGTTGATATGCATTACTATGATATTTAATACATAATACATTTTTGAATAATATTACTTCATGTTATGCAAATTTTTATTAATTTAATATATAACCAAAACACCTGAAAAGGAAAATACAGAAGCCAGGAGTTCCCAGTTTTGGATTCAGCATAAAGTTAAACATTGAATTAGAATGAAGTTATAGGAAAGTAATGTGTCCTTATATTGAATACAATTTGGACAATGACAATTTCTAGAGAAAAGATAAATGTCATGCTATTTATTGATATTCCTATGCATGTTCTTCTAGATCAGTGGTTATGAATATATGTCTACATGTTTAATTATAATTTTTCTTTAATTTCTTGTATAATATTTGCTGCTTTCTTTGTTTACTTTAAAGTTATTTATCCAATATTCTGCCTGATTGTATCATGCAAGATTAATGTGTTTTCACTATAGGAGCAATTTTCAGACTCTCACTTCAAGCGCTTTGATACATTCATAAATGTGTTTTTTTTCTTAATTTATTTTAATGTACTTATATAATTTAGAAAATTTATACTATGGATTTTTTTGGTACACCTGCCAATAGAATCTCTGACTTGGAAAACAATATTTAAATTGAAGAAATTCCTAAATATTAATTAAATTAGTGGTATTTGATTTTCTTTATTCCATAGGGTATAAAGCATTTATAACATGCTATTAAATAAGCATAATAAAATCTCAGCCTTAAGATACATTTAAACTATTTGCATTTGCCCACACATTTATTTCTCATATCACTACCTGGCT
The DNA here is from genome assembly GCF_000247695.1 of Heterocephalus glaber. Next base: position 625,007 of record NW_004624921.1, read on the forward strand.
CATATAGTGGAAGTTATTTTCCTGAAATGATGTGAGATCTCATGCCTTCTTTCATGGTGCCAGGTTAGTGTGCTATGTAATATAAATATGAGTTTTTAAAAGGCCACAATGCAGTACTCCAAAATATGAACACCTAGTTTTGCTTCCTAATAATTAATAGCTAGATAGAAACACTGCTATTATATTTTACTAATACAGACATTATTGAAAAGTTCAATGTTTTGTACAGTTTCTAATAGAAGACACTGTGGTTGGCACTGGGAGATAAAGCACCAGAGACACAAATATAAATTAGATACAGAAAATGAGTTTGGTACAATAAAGAATAACTTATTTGATGGTGGATGATGACAGGCAGGATAACTGTATTAGGAAACAGTTTTCCTCATGTGATAAAATATTCAGGAATAGACTCACTCAACAAAAAACAATGTTCATGGCTATCATCTGAATTTATTGGTGTTTCATACTCACCCAGTTGCTCAGATTACTTTTGGATTGACTGTTTTTGGCAGGTAACTCGGTGCTCAGGTTCTCCTATGTTTTTGCTCCATTATCTTCTCCCACATAATCAGAGGGAGTTCATCCAATATTCAGTGTGAAGCACAGGTGAGAATATGTTTTACAAAGGAAAAACCATAGTGCAGGTTGTATTCATATGAATGCTTTTCATAAAATACTTTATTAAATAGATAATTACTCATATTACTTATTTCTTCTAATGTACCTTTGATGAACTTTATTTTTTTATCATCAAATTTACTAGCAGAATATTTTTATATTATATCTTACTTTCCATTTTAATTTTTGTGGGGACCCTGTGGGTTTTTTTATTCTTGATATTATATTTGTTATTCTCCATGTAGTAACAACATTTGTTTTCAACCCCATATTATATAATATCTACCAAAAACAAACTATATATAACTCTTCTTTTTTGGTGTTGGGAATTGAACCCATGTCATGAACAATAATAGGAAGCACTATACCTTTAAGGTACATATCCATCCTTTATTAAACAATCAGCAATAAAATACTGCTTCAATAATATTGATCAATTTTCCACAATTCTTTGTTATTTTTCTCATAAATGTTATTTTAATGTGTGACTTAAATTCATAATCCAATAGTATAATTTTCCTTAGTCATTTAGTTTTGAAGTAATTAAAATTAAAATTTAAAATGTTTGCCAAATTTCATTTTATATTGTTACATTTGTCACTTCTGTTTCTGCATAGACTCAAGTGTCCTTCATAGTTATCCTTTCCAGGATCCTTTGAACTGCTTAATTAATGGCTTCCTAAATTTCATATTGTTAAAAAACTGTTAACATGTATATCCTCACATTTTTTCTGTTCCTTTACTGCTTTATGTTAGATTACTTGAGAGTGCCCTGAAGTTACTTTATACTTTTATTTATTCTATTTTCTTAATGTTCATTCTGTTCAGATAAGTTCTGTTGTTTCATTTTCTACTTCATGATTATGTCTTAATGTGCTGTGACTCCACTGATGACCCTGTTATAAGATTCCATGAATCTGATTTTGTGCGTTAGTTGGTGAGTGCATGTGTGTATGCATCTGTATTTCAGTGTGATACCGAATACTTTCCTTAACTTCAATCTACCTAGTGCAAATGCTGACAAATTCATGCATGTTGTTTACCCTCATGACTAGAACACTTACAAAAATGACTCTGGATGCCTTTAGACAAATACTACCAGGAACATGTGTATTTGAACCAGTTGATCATATTAGTTATTTTTATACATGTTTGATAGTGATAAACGGAGAACACTTGGAGAGCTAATACAAGCTCTCTCAATTACAGGTTCACTGGCTTCACATCTACTTGTAGTTGGCTTTAGCTACATTTTAATATGTAGCTGAGATTCCTGTGACTGCAGTGGTTACATTTTACTTCCACACTTTGCACAAATTGGGCAATTTCATGGGTTCCATGTATTCTTGGAAGGGACTTGTCTTTGGAGTTTAGATTATGTGAATGAATGTGAATTCAAATTTGCAAAAGGCTCAACAAAATTTATCAGTTTTGTAAATTAACTGGATGTTAAACAAGGGTAGAAGAAGTGTTATTGTAGGTTTTTACAACTTATGTGCAAATGGAACATCTCTTATCCATCTCTTACCATGATATTACTTGGAGAGTCTTTTCTCTGTATAACACCACATTTATCAGTGCACTATCCACTTCTGAATCTTGAAAATGTAATGGTACCTCAACTCAGCCCTTTTCTAACGAACCCTAGCCACTCTTTTCTGCTGCTACACTGTTTCTTTGTTCATTCCTTCTTCTATTCCTTCTTTCATGTTTCCTCCACCCTTCCTTCCTCTCTCTCTGGTTTTCCTGTTTCTTGCGATCTTCCTTCCTTCTCTCACTCCCTCCTTTCCTCCCTCCCTCTCTTCTTTCTTCCTCACTTGACTTCCTTCTTTCCTTCCTTCTTTCCTTCTTTCCTTCCTTCCTTCCTTCCTTTTTCTTATATTTTTGGGACTGTATCCTATTAACTCAGACCAAAATGTGTAATGTCCCAATCACTGCAACGACATCAAATCCAGTGCAAATAACTCCTACAAAGTATTTTGTATGTATTAATATAATGTCACGGTTATTTCAGTCACTGAGTTAATGAACATCTTCAATACTAAAGTGAAAATATCAGGCAATTCCTTCATTTCTTTATGCAAAGTAAACTTAAATACCTAAGCTCTGTTGCTAGGCAACTTAACTTGTAATTTGGACATAACTCTATAGAGATATGTGGCCTTGAGCAAGTATTTAATTTTTCTCAGTATATGAGAAAAATTTTACCTCTCATTTTATAATGCTTTGAACCTGAAATCTACTGAATTTATCCAATTTGTATATCAGTGAGCAATAGTAGCAGTTAGGTGTGTTCCTGTGAGCCATGAGAAAAAAACCTTTCAGTGACATGACAATGGGCTTCAGCCACTGGCTTTTTTTGCCTTTCTCCTGATCTCATCAGCTTTATAGTACTCTTTTAAAGTAAACTGATGCTTATTATGTTCACTTCATATGTTATACTTTTAAACTAAATCTGTTGCTTAGGAAAGAATTGACAGTGAATTTACAATATGTGGCAGTCTATAAATTGAGATCAAGAAGAGGGATAAAAATCTCCTTATTTAAAAAAATGTTTTATGGGGCCAGGGATTTAGCTCAGTGGTTTCAACGCCTGCTGCTCAAGTGCAAGGACCCAAGTTTGATCCCCGGTACCAAAAAAAAAAAAAATTTTATATCTGGATTTGTAATGTCAGTTTAAAATTTCACTTTGGAATCTCAAGGTTATTTGTAATGTACAGTTCCATTTTCCAAGGAAGATATTTTATTTAAATTTGTATAAAAATTATTACACAGATTGCTTCACTCCAAACACGTGATAATAAAAATATCACCTTTTTGAAATTGAAGTTATTTTATATAAAACATATTTCATCATTTTAGGTGTCTAAAGTGCAAAATCTGTACATTAAGAATTAAGGTTTATCAATGTTTTAATAATTTTAAAATATAAATTATTTTCAAATCAATTACAAAATTATGCCTATTATTACATCAATATTATTTAAAATCATATATTATTTACCTTAAATATCTGTCTTTTCTAACCATCAATATTTCTAGATACTCCTGGTTGTCTTTGTGATTAGGATTAAGAATTTAATAAATATTTATTGTTTGATATATTGCTGGGGTCTTCTTTTATCACATAAAGGTCTTGGTAATTTCATATATTTATGGACTATTTCAACTCTTCACTCTCCAAACTCCACCTATTTTTATAAGCCATAGTTTTATCTTATACCCATTTAATTGTATTTTAATGATTTAGAAAATACATTGTATCAGTTTATCTTGGCAAACCCATCAATAGAATGTGTGACTTTTTAGGCAACATTTATGTTAAAAAATTCTTTAATTTAAATTAAATTAAATCTGATTTATTTTCTTTATTACATAGAGTGGAAAACATTTATAATATGTTATTTCATGAACCTACTGTAATCTATTGATCTATAGGTGCCATTCTGATTAACCTGAGTGGCTCATAGGCATTGGGCAGCCACACAAACCACAGCAAGTGCTGGGTATATGAGGAACCTGGGCCATTGGTCAGGACTTGCACACAGATTATACAGATTCTCTCTTTTACTGTCACCCTCATTCTCAATACAGAGGACATTGAAATGTCAGGAGTCCCCCCACAAGGAGGAATAATCAGTGTGTGTGTGATTGTGTGTGTAATTATATTATAATTAAAACTACAGCTTTTGTAGCTATAGGGTGTTACTTTGGTCAATTTTTCTCATATCAGGGTTGTTTCATGTGGTTTCTTAACTGTTATGTCTGGGGATATACTCCACAGATTTGCTGTGTGAGTAGATCATTGGGATCTTATACTAAGCCCCAAGAAGTTAAGGAAACAAAGTTCAAAGAGAAAAACTAATTATTGTATTTGCAAGGAAAGAGGAAAGTGAGGAGAACACAGAAAGCTACCCTGTGACATATACATAGGGGCTTCAAAAAGGCTAATACTTGTGAACCTTTGTCTTCAGCTTTCTTTAATCAAAATGATTCTCTCTCCCAGGTCCATGGCTGGAATTTGTCACAACCTGATTGCTCTCTGGATTGGCATAGATGGATTCCAGGCCCTGAACCCCACCCTGAGGTTCCACTGTTTACATGCACATTCCTAGATGGGCCAGCTTGTCCTTATCAGGGATTTATCTCTGGAATTTATAGATTGGTGAGGAGGAAATTTACATACAATTTGTAGTTAGTGATTAAGTATCTAGGGCAGTAATACATTGATCCTAAAGTGTGAAAAAATATATAGAGAGATATATACTAAATAAGTGTTATGTAGTCCACTCTCCCTTTCAACTCCATGGAATTTTACTGGAGGTGGGGACAGGAGGCTAAGCTGGTTATGGCACCTGCTATCTGCCTCAGTGCTCTGTTTTTTCTGCTCTCTCTTGTCTGGTTCATTGTTCACTCCAGCAACACTTTAATTCTTTCTAGTCAGGATTAGCCAAAAAACTTAATGAGTCCCTTCCATTCCTATAGACCCCTACATAACATTTGTCAGTTACATGCATATGCTGGATTATTAATTGGGTTCAACCTCTTTATACCTTTTCTCATTTCCTATTTATACTCTTTTCTCTTCTTTTTTTATTCCTTCTTTACAGATACTCTCTCAAATATCCCCTCCCTCCATTTTTCTTATACATAAATATTCTCATGCAGGCCTATTTTCCTCCTCTCACTCCTTGTTACTCTCCATTTCTGTTCCTGGGTATTTAGTTTTTCAAAGAAGTTTTAAATTACATGTTGATATGTGGTGTGTTGGTCAGATATTAACATTATTGGTGGCTATTGCATCCTCAAAATAAAGTGCTAAGAGCTTGAACCCATGCCAAAGTTCCAAACCATGGGCTGGACTGCATGCTATCATGCTGAGACACCACAGCCTAAGATGCATCACAGAAACAAACCACTTACTCAAAAGATCTCCACACAATAGGTCTTCTACTTTGCCTTTCCAGTGATCTTCAAACTTCAGTGCACACATGCACACACACGCACACACACACACACACTCAAAGAATCATCAGAAAACAAGGAAACAGTGTTTCCCAAATTCATAATCCACTCTCAAAAATTGATCATTGTGTTGTTGCAGTGGAAGAAATTTCAAAAATTTTGACAAGTGACAGTGAAAATGATCTATCAGTGACAGCAAAGATGATGCAACTAAGGAGCTGAATTAATCAAATATTTAAATATTTAGAGATATTAAGGAAGATACAGTAGAGATCAAGAAATTGAGTGGTAATTGATACAGCCAGCTTTAAGGGTGAAAGCAGTGAGAAGCGTTATTAGAGGAAGGTTAGAGAGATATTGCTTCTGTGAATCATCCCAACTACTTAATTTCAAAGTGCTCAGTCTGCCAAAGACATGAACCTAGTGGGGCTATGTTTTGATCTGTAATAATTTTTCCATATTGAGCTTCCGTAGAAGATTCACAAAAATTGAGAGTAGAGCACTGGGAATGGAGAGGAGAGTGGGGTGGGTACGTGGACCCTAAACTGTTCATACAAGGACTGAGGCAGAGGTAGGAAGGAGAATAGGGAAACAGAAAGAACTAATATAAGAATATTAAACAATCCCTGCACATAAGGACAAGCATAATCCATTCATTCATTCACTCTTCACTTAATAAATTTATGAGTTAATCACAAGTCTCAGGCACATGGTGCAACTCTGGAGCTGATTAGACACAATATAGCTTCACGAACTTGAGGGCAGCATATTAGTAAATCTAAATTGTAACCAAAACTCACAACCAAAATAATACAATAAATCTGCTACATGGTCAGAGAGAAAGTGCATAGGAATAGTGAAAATCAAATTATTTTGTAAATGGAAAAGTAGCTTATCCTTGAGAAATGAAACTTTAGTAAATTGAATGTTGAGTAATCTCATTATTTTACATTATGTTATATTGAACTAGAAAATAACAGATAAAAGAAACTGGCTTTCTCTAAAATTTGATTTCTGTGGTAGTGACAAATAAAATTGATCCTTGAATTTTATTGCAAGTTAACTAAACATCAGTACTTGATGAATTTGTTACTAATACCAACCAGATTCTTAAATATGATGACATCGCCCTAGTTTTTCATTCTCCATTCTCATTACCTAGATAATGTTTATTAGGCTTAATGTCAAAGCACTACACACTGATAGTCCAGAGGACAACCTGGGCTAAAACATTTCTTGAACTGTTGCATGAAAAGAGTTTAAAGAATGAACCTGTAATGCTGGACAATTTTTGAATTTTATAATTCAGGAATATGCAGAAATATCATGCAGGTTATTTCTTTCTTCCAGAAAACTCTCTTTAAAATATTATGATCTGAGATTTAGCTATTACAAATTGTGCTGCTATAAACATGGGTGTGCATATATCACTATGGTCTGGTGTTTTTTACCCTTTTGAGTGATACCCAGCAGGGGAATAGATAGGTCAAATTGAACCTCTAGTCCTAGTTTTTTCAGGAATATCCACACTGATTTCCAGAGTGGTTCAACCAGTCTGCACTCCCACAAACAGTGCAGAAAGTTTCCTTTTCCCCCACAACTACACCAGCTTTTGTCTTGGAAACAGCCCAAATTCCCATCAACTTGTGACTGGATAAAGAAGATGTTTTTGTTTTCTGTTGCTGTTGTTCTTTTTTATAAAATGGAGTACTCCTCAGCCATAGAGAAGAATAAATTGGAGACAGTTATAGTGAAATGGATGCACATTGAGGCCATACTCTTAAGTGAATTAAATAGGACACAAATGTGTAAATACTGAATGTTTGCTCTGGTTAGAGAAACTGAAAGTGTAAATGAGGACCAAATGTATAAGCAATAATGTGAAATAGGATGAAGTGTTCCAAAGGGAAGAGGGAAGAGGGTAGGGGGTGAAGGGGAAAGGAAAGAAGGGAATTTAAAAAAATGAGTAAAGAAGGAAAAAATGGAAACAATTTTTTTTTTTTTATATATAGGGAAGGGTGAGGGATGAAATGGAAGGAAGGAGAATGGGAAAAGGAAGAACCAAGATATATCATGTACAGGTACAAATTCCCAATGATGAATGTGACCATAATATATACCTAAAATGTAACAATAAACTTAATGAAAAAATGCTATGATGTAGAGAATGAATTTGAAGTAACTATGACTCTGATTAGCTTAGTTTTCATTCATAACATTGTAATGTAGTCAGTACTGTGTGCCTGAAAATCAAATGGCTTTAGTTTTAGAGAAATTTTGCATATAGATTCTGCTACATAACTTTACTTCTTCCAATGAAGATGTGTGAATTCATTTTAATAGCATATACTACAATTTAAGTCCAAATCATTTTACCTTTACTATATATTCCTCCGTGGATTTCCTCGAACTCTGTATACCAACATTTATGCAGTCTTTTCAACTGAAGTGTGTCCAGCTGGAACAACTTCCTCCCAGTTACTTGGAAGACACCTCTTTCAATTGTTTGCTTCCTTGACACGTTTCCATTGAATTCTTCCTTGATCACACTGTTGCTCATTGCTTTGTACTGCTCCTACTACTGAACCCCATTTACTACTGAGTTCTTTCACTAGTAATTTCTTCAATTATAGTACTTTTTTGATCTAATATGTTGTATCACTTATTTTTGTATTTTTCTGCTTTGAGGGGAATCTATCATCTATGACTACCACTGTTGTCAAAACCAGATCCCCAGATCACCTTTTGAATCTTTACCTGATCTATGAGTTATTTATACCAGTTGATGACAAGTGTTCCATAGATTTCTATAAGTTTGCTAAACTTAAGTAAAATGAGTCCTGCTTTCTACCCATGATGGAATGGAACATAAAAATTATATTTCAGAGATTGAAAAATGTTTAACTAATATGTATTGTTTTAACTAATATGTATTTTAAAGAGAATTCAGAAATTCATATTCTATTTAGCCATTAAAATGGAAAATACACTTTACATAGGTAATGTACAAGAAAGGTAGAGAGCCAACCCAAAACACATATGTGAAAAATACAGACAGGCATACAATGAATGGAAATATTTTAGTACCATGCAACATATAAAACTAATTCTTCCAAAAATTATATACACTTTATCAAAAAATGAAAAGATTAGTAAATTACTTGCTACAATGATATATAAAGGTGTATTTTAATGGATATGTTAATACATTTGAGTTGATTGCTACACATATGCATAAATCAAATTTTTATAATCTACCTCATAAATTTGTGTAAATTTTGTCATTTAGGAATGAAAATAAGATAAACAAAACTTTGATTATTTAACCAGCCAAAGATGAAAGAAAATAAAACTACCGCAACAATATTATAGATAGTGAGGGGAGATAAGACAAAAAAGAGGTAAATAAGTAGGAATTAAAACTGTGTAAACTAGTAGTTAAACTGTAGAAATGTTTATAATGAAAGGGATTATAAATCCTTGGTATGATTTTGGCTGCTGCTGTGAAACAGAAGTTACAAGAATTCCTCTGCTATCTAAAGCAACTTTACATATGGCCCTAATGTGTTGCAATGATAGAAAATGTTGAGTAAAATAACCTTCCTTGTGGCATCTTGCAATCTCATGCCTAATGATATGAAAGTAGCTTAGATATTCACCCTCAGCCTCTCATTTGGCCTAAACTTCATTGTTAGTTAAAGGGTTAGGGTGAGGGTTGTTAAGGTTATGGTTACAGTTAGGTTAAGATTGTTAGGGTTATGGATAGGATTAGGATTAAGATTGTTACAATGTGGAAGAACAGCATTGCATTTCTACAAGTCCCTGAAAAATATAATACTTGACAGAAGTAGCTTTAATTCAACATGACAAATTTTGTCTTGAAATTTCCAGAACACATTCTTTTTCTCAGAGGGGAAATATTCTATATAAGTCACAGTTGATTTCATGGGATTTAATGCAAGATTTGCAATATCTATGCTCCTTGATTCTCACTCTTTACTTTTTCCAATATTATGTTTGCTTCCTCTTCTTCTACAGATAATATTGAAAGAAATATTAGTTTTCTTATTATATTTTATTTATTTTTATCTTTTTAAAACATTTGATTTGATTATATATATCCAAATCAAGTGTTTATTTGCTGAATTCCTTACAAAATTTATGCTAGATTCCGTGCTGATTTTGTCTTTCCAGTCATTTTACTTTTGTAAAATAGAAAACAAAAACAAGTGCCACAAAACAGGAAAATACATTCCACACATAGAATTTGTAGGTGAAAAAGGTGAAACTGGCCAATTGGAATGGAGACTCCCTCCCATTCCTGTGGAGCCTCAGAATACGCATTTATGACCTGTGAATTGATGGTTATGTAACACAGGGAGGTGTTGGATAGTGAAAGGCTGACCTAACATACGTCAAGTTAGATTGTCATATTTTATTTAAAATATTAGAATGAGACTGAATACATTAGTCCTATAGAGCTATATCCACACATCCAAATAAGCTTCAAGAGCACAAAGGAAAATAATGGGGAAAATTACTAGTATGTAAACAAAATGTTAACAAGTCTTGCATTCTTTCATTTTTGTCAAAAATTTTCAGTTTTCTATTTTTTAAAAATGAATAGGCCTTACTTCTAGCATCATGTCATACTTCTAAATACAAAATATTTTCTAGTGAAAATTGTATTGTTCCATCTTTTAGAGTCTGACATTAATTAAATATGTCTCTGGAAATGTGTTCTCAATCACACAAATCCTAAAGATTCCTGATTTTTATACATATCTCAGATTCAATCCATTTGGACAGCATGGTTGCAAGTCCCCAAATGACTTCTACTGGCCTAACTGGGGCTTTATAATGATTGGCTCCTATAATGTGAGACCAAATGTCGCTAAAGATATCATAGTTTGGAAACATGGGACACGAGTCATTATTCTGATGGAAAGGCCCTTGCATTCTAAATGGGCTAAAGGATGGAATTGGGGATTCTACTTCTGGCTCCCTGGAGGATTACTTCTTTACCCATGGAAAATCATTACCTTTCATATCATATCGTTAAGCTGAGCAACAAGAGTGCATAACCTTGGTTAAACTGATGCATATGGGATTGTACTGTAATCCCTTGTATAATTCCTTGCCCAATTAGGAGGCTCTAATTCAGTCAGTGGTTTGACATCATGCTTAGGGGAGTTGGGAATGTGATAACCATCCTGACACCATCTTGAGCCTCAACTTCAACTTATACCTGTCTTTGACAAAGCACCCAAATCCCACATCCTATCTGGTGGTACACTTGCTGCATTTGATGAATATTTTTTTAGCTCTACTAGAGTGTGAAACTTCCTTTCACCCCCCACTAACCTGGCATGGTTCTGCCTCTGGATAAAGATGTCAATTTTTTTTTTATAAAATTGAGTGCTACTCAGCCATAAATAATGAGAAACTAGTGACATTTAAAGCTTAGTGGTTGAACACTGAGGCCATATTCTTAAGTGAAATAAATAGAACACACATGTGACAATACTGAAAAGTATATTTCTTGTGTGAAAAACTAAAAGTGTAAAAAGGATCAAAATGTATAATTGATATTGTGTAATAGGAAGAAAAGTTCTAAAGTGGTAGCAGAAAGGAAAGAAGGGAAAAGAAAAATATGAGAAAAGAAAAAAATGGGAAGAAGGTCTTGTAAGTAGGAAAGGGTGGAGTGGGTGAAGGGAAAGCAGGGGAATGGGGAAAAAATAAGAACCAAGATACATCGTTGTAAAGGTACAAGAACCCAATGATGAACCGAATAGTATTGTACATATAAAATGTACCAATTAACTTTAAAAAAAAAAGATTTCACTTGCTCACCCCTGAGACAGCCCCAAAAGGAAGCATGATTTAAAAGGAGAAATCAAACTGCTTCCCAATGGTGAGAGAAATATCCAACCACTAGCCTTCACTTGGCCCACAGCTTTAAGAAAGTGACTCATATCTGGTGCACTGTGTGACACATATCCATTCTTCTAACTCACTCACCAATAACACCTGGAAGCCCCAGAAAGATGGCCCGGATGTGTAGACTAGCCTTGCTTGGGTTTCTCCTGTCTACAGCAGCAAACTGTAGGGGAAGAGCTCCCTGAGACCTCCCAGGCCCCCTTAGGCACATTGCTGACACTGAGGGGACTGCAGAGACTCCTGACACATCTTCAAAGTTTTTGCACTATATCTGGTCTGATCTGCAGGTAAGGATCCTTCTGGTTCTGGTGAGGAAAAATAGTCCTTGGGGAAGGTGTTTCCCAGACCCCTCCTAACATCAGCACAATGACTGTGGTGGCCATCTGATCTGGTCTTGTCTGGTCTTGTCTGGTGCAAGTAAGCCTATTTGGTAAATCCCTGGTGATGGGTGTGAAATGTTTTTGACCTCTAAATGTTTGCTGACTGAATGGGTGAATGAATGGTAACACACAGCATAAACTACAGAATCTTCTGTCCATTCCTCATGACAAAGAGGAGGATTGTCCCTCAGAGTTACAGGGTCTGAATGAGGTCATACTGTGGTTCATGAGCACATCTAAGAAAGGTCAAATGAGTTCTCACATGAGGAGATAAATACACCCTAGTGCCTGGACTGTCCTTAACCACTGAGTGGTTCCTCCCACAAAGCTACACCCCCTTCCTTTGTCTGTTGGGATATCATTCAGTGGTACACAACACAAACACTAAAAGTTCTTTCTCTATATCTGCACATATTCTTCTGTTTTTATTTGTTCTTGCAGTTACTATTCTTGGGTATCTCCTGTCTGCCCTACTTTACCATGGGGACATCATTTTCACAACCTGTTACGCCCATGGAATTCGGGCAGTCAGTTGTGCTGCAGTCATTAGCTAAAGAAGTCCTCCCCCATCTACTTCCATATAACCCTAGTTTGCCCCCCTCTAATGTCCTTCAAGACCCTTCTGCCACCAAAACCCTCATTTTTGTCTCTAATTCTCTTGTCAATTCTCCCCCTATAGGTGAGCATCTCCCATCCAGGCAGGAGGTCAACACCTCAGGAAGATCCAATCCAGAGATGCTCTTGACTTTGAATGAGGCCCATCTTTCAAATGGGGCAGGCCCAAGAAAGGGCCCATCCTGGTATAAGTTCCCTTGTCCACTCCTGAACTTTGCACCTGGACAACCTAGAGTCCACCATTGTCTGAGAAACCCAAGGTTCTGATTTCTCTGATAGAGTCCATCTCTAGGACACATCTACAAAATTGGAATGACTGTCAGCAGTTGTTATTGACCCTGTGCCCTGCTGAGGAATGGGACAGATGAGGATTGAGGCTAGAAAGTTCTTATTGGTAGGGCATAGAGAGGAGGAGGCCTGCAAATTGCTGAAACAATGTTTCTCCTTGGAGCAGCCTCAATGTGATCCAAATTCTTCAGGGGGAAAACAGGTTTTCATAACATTTTACCAGAACTTGTTGAATGGGACTCCAGCAGCAGTTTGGAAACCAATAAATCTGTCAAAAACTGCAGATGTAATGCAGGGACCACAGAAGTCCCCAGCTGCAACCCTGGAGAGCCTGAGAGAAGCCTTCCAGGCTTATACTCTGCCCCCTCTGCTCCAGAGAACAATAGAGCTATAAGTTAGGCTTATGTTACTAAATTACACCTGATATTAGGAAAATATTACAAAAATTGAAGGGATCCCAAGGAATGGACACACCTCAGCTGTTAGAAGTAGCTCCCAAGATGTTTGCTAATAGGCATTCAGAAAAACAAAAATTGGTCATAATTGTGGCAGAGAGATCAGCCAGGAAACAAGCAAATATCTTCCCATCCACCACGAGAGAGGACCTTGAGGGACACAACCCCAGCAGGCCCTAAGGACAGGTGCCTAGAAAGCCAGGAGGACATCCACCATTGAGCAGAAATAAATTTGCCCATTACAAGGAGGAAGGGCACTGGAAAAATGAATGCCCCCACAGGCCCTCTTCCAATATCCCTCCCCACACAGGAGGGAAAGGAAGTTTCAGAATGAGGGGGCTGGGGCTCTTTCACTCATGGTCTTTGGGAACTCATGGTACATGTTGAAGTAGGGAGCCAACTGGTCCATTTCCTGCTGGACACTGGTAATAAGAGGTCAGTTTTAAAAAGTCTTCTGGAAGAGCTTTCATCAAAAACCATCCCCATGTAGGGGTCCATGGGAGCAGTGCAAAACTGCCATACTGGACTTGACATTCCCCTTGCTGGGATGAACCACCACAAAACCTCATCTCTCAGAAGGCCAGACAGGGGATAGCCCCTCACATTAAGAGGTTGGTGGACTTAGGGATATGAAGTCCCTGTCTGTCTGCAATTAACACCACTTTCCTGCCAGTACAAAAACTGGGACATCAGATTACAAGCAGGCTCAAGACTTGAGAGAATTTAACCAGTGAGTGGTAACTTTGCATCCTATTTATCCCAACCCCTATACCCTCTTGAGTTTGCTGTCTCCTTAGTACCAGGTGTATACTGTGCTAGATTTAAAGGGTGCTTTTTTCAGTGTGCCCCTTGGCCAGCTATCCAGCCTAGCATTGCCTTCCAGTGGACCGACACTGTTTCCAGGGACTCATGCCAGCTCACCTTGACCTGGCTTCCTCACAGATTCCAAAATAAACCCACCCTGTTCAGTGAGGCCCTTTAGAAGGACTTGCTGAGTTTTGCATCCCAGCACCCTAACCTCACCCTGATTCTCTATGTGGATGATGTGTTACTAGCTGTTCCTAGCTATTCAGAATGTCCTCAGGGAATATAAGAGCTTCTTCAGCTACTAGGGTAGTTGGACTACTGCATCACACCCAAGTAGGCACAACTCTGTGCCCCTAAAGCATTGTATCTGGTGTATGAATTTTCAGAAGGAAGAAGATCTTTGTCCCAGGCTAGGAAAAAGGCCATCCTCCAGATACTCACACTTACTACCAAGAATCAGGCCTGAAAATTCCTACTTGAAGCTGGATAGTGTTGCCTGTTGATACCCAGTTTTGCTGAGATATTGTGGAACCTCCCTCCTGCATCAGAAAGAAAAAACCCTAGATTGGGGAATAGATGAAGATAAACCTTCTAGAATCTGAAAAGAGCTCTGGTTTCAGCCCTGGCTCTGAAATTACCTGAAGTTAGTAAGACCTTTTATCTTCCATGAGGTAAGAAGTATTGCTAAGTCCTCACGCAGTCCTTGGGACCCTGGAAGTGGCCTGTAGCATATCTTTCTAAAAGATTAGATCCTGTAGCCCCAGGATGCCCCTCATGTCTTCAGGCAGTAGCATCCTTATCTTTATTGGTCATGGAGGCTGATAAGTTGACCCTCAGATAGGAGCTGGTTCTAACTGACCCTCATTCAGTGGAGACTCTGATCAGGGGCTAACAAATAGATGTCAAATGGCTGCCTCACTCAGTATCACAGCCTCTTTCTCAACATAGTCTTCTCAGCAGGTCAGGTTCTCAATCTGGCTACATTCAGGCCATGTGATGACCCCCAACAGCCCAATTCATGACTATGAAGAGGTAATGGACCAGGCCCAGGGGTATGATATGATCAGACTTAACAGACATGCCCTTGGTTGTATTAGATGCCTCCCTCTTCACAGATGGAAGAAGATTGGGGATAAACAGGGTGCATAGGGTGGGGACTGCAGTGACAACAGTGGAGCAAATCATTTGGGCCCACCCTCTGCCTGAGGGGACCTCCATTTAAAAAATGGAACTGAGCACCTTGTCCCTGGCCCTGAGATGGGGAAAGGAAAAGAAGATAAATGTATACACTGATGGTAGGTATGCCTTTGCTACTTTACATGCTCATGAGAACATTTATAAGGAGAGAGGGCATTTGACAGCAACAGGAAAGACTTTTAAGAACAAAGAAATGATATTATCTCACCTAGAGGTCATAGGGTTTCCAAAGCAGGTGGCCATCATTAATGTTCATGGTCACCAAAAGGAAAATACACCCTAGGCTAAGGGAATCAACATGCAGATCACCCAGGCAGAGAAGCATCCCTGAGATCAACTGAGCTCTTAGTCATCCTACTTAGCATGAGTCTTCTTCCCCTTTGCTCCTGACTAGCCCCACTTACAATCCAGAGGAAGATAAAGAAGCAAGCAGGCTACAAGCAGAGAAAGTACCCCAAGGCTGGTGGAAACTTCCAGATTGTCACATCTATCTCCCTCAGGCATGAGGACAACAGCTCATCCAGCAGCTGCATTCAGTCATGCACTTGGGGTGTTCCAAGATGTATGAGCTTCTACCTCTAAAATATAGCTTTTTAAAGCTACAGGAGGTGGCCCACCAGGCCTCTCCTAGGTGCCCAACCTGTATATAAGTAAATCCCAGCCAGGGCCTGTCTGCCCTCCTTGGGGTCAGATTCTAAGGTTGAAATCCTGGAGAAAACCAGGAAGTGAATTTCACAGAGATCAAACCACCAGCAGTTGACTATTAATACCTTCTGGTTTTCATAGATACCTTCTCAGTTTGCACAGACATCTTTGCTACTCAAGGGGAGACTGCCACTCTGAAGGCAAAGAGATTCTCTGGGAAATCATTCCCAGAATAGGGCTACAGGTTTCCACTGGATCTGATAATGGCCCCACCTGTGTAGCCTCTATAATTCACTTACTCATTAGGGCACTGCTTATAATTTGGAAATTCCACTGAGTATACAGATCCCAAAGCTTGGGGCTAGTGGAACTGATAATTCAGACCATAAAATCCACTCTGACCAAATCAATGTTGGAAACGTGAAGGGTGGATCAGCCTGCTGCCCTTGGCTATCCTTAGAGTGATGTGCACCACTTATAAAGCAGGTTTTCCTCCTTATGAAATTATGTTTGGAAAACCCCCTCCACCTGCTCCCCAAATAAAAATTGAGGTAGTAGAAAAACATTCTATCCAGGCCCTGTGAAAGTATCTCCAGTCTCTCCAACAGGTACAGAAAACTTCACACCCAGGTACCAGGTACTCAGCCCCTGCCATGCTCTACATCTTGCTACCCCTTCTAGCCAAGGGATACCATCTTTTTCAAAGCTTTTCAGAGTTAAGGACTGACCCAAGCTTGGAAGGTATGCTACAAAGGCATTTCTCACAAAGCCCTTGGCTCTCAAAGTTGATGGAGTCTCAAGGTGGGTTCACTGTTCCAATGTCAAGAGAATGAAACAGTGGGCTGCTGAGCTGGGACCTGGTCCTTTAAAGCTAAGGTTAGTCTGATCATGATTGTGATGCTTGTCCTTATTGTGTTTGGGCTGACGAGCCTAATCTCTGGGGAAATGCAATGAAGAGAGTTGTCCTCCTTTCTCCTCACCTCCTTTAGATCAGGAGAGATCCTAGACAATGTCACTTGTGGTATCATCTGTTTCTGACAAGCTCTCAGTTTCTCTGAGTTTGGTCTCTGTAAATTAGTCGAGAGAGATTGTAGAAGCTACTATTATTAGTTCATCCACCTTGGAAGCCATGATTTTTATGAGTGTTTTGATTCAATCCACTTGGACAGCTGGGTCCTCAACTGACTTGTAATGCCCTAACAGGGGCTCTGTAAAGATTGCTTCCTATAGTACAGGACCAAATGTCACTAATGATATATAGCATAGCTTGGAAACATGGATCCTGAGACATTATTCTGATACAAAGGCCCTTGGACTCTAAATGGGCTACAGGATGGAATTGAGGATTCTGCTTCTGGCTCCCTGGAGGACTACTCTCTTACCCAGAGAAAATTATTACTTTTCAGACCATGATGCTAAGCTGGGCAACAAAAAAGCTCATAATCTCTTTTAAATTGATGTATATGAGATCCTACTATAATACCTTGTATAATACCTTGCTCAATTAAGAGGCTCTAATTGAGTTAATGCTATGACATCATGCTTAGTGGAGTTGGCAATGTGATAACAACCCAACTCCATCTTGAGCCTCAACTTCAGCTTCTACCTGTACTTGAAAAAGTGCCTGTGCTTGGACAAAGCACCCCCAAACCACATCCTATTTGGCAGTAAACTTGCTGCAGCTGCTGGATGTTTTTTAGTTCTCCTAGTGTTGTGAAACTTCCTTGAGCCCCCCCCGCCCCCACTAACCTGGCATGTTTCTGCCTCTGGATAAAGAAAATTCAGATCTTTTTTATAAACTGGAGTGCTACTCAGCCATAAATAATGAGAAACTAATGACATTTAAAGTTTAGCAGATGAACATTAAGGCCATACTCTTAAGTGAAATAAATAGGACACACATATGTAAATGCTGAACAGTTTCTCTCATGTGAAACCTTAAAAGTGTAAAAAAGATCAAAATATATAATTGATATTGTGTAATAGGAAGAAAACATCCAAAGGTGTCAGGGAAAGGAAAGAAGGGAAAAGAAAAAATTATTAGAAAAGAAAATAATGAAACACAGTCTTTGTAAATAGGAGAGGGTGGGGGGGGTGAAGGGAGGGCAGGGGAATGGGGAAAAAATAAAAACCAAGGCAAACCATGTAAAGGTACAAGATCCCAGTGATGAAAGGAACTGTATTGTACACCTAAAATGCACCAATAATCTTTAAAAATAAAAGATTCCTCTTGTTCTTCCCTGAACCCTCCCCAAAAGAAAGCATCACTTAAAAGAAGAAATCAAACTGCTTCCCATTGGTGAGAGAACTATTCAGACACTAGCTCTCACACAGCTTTAATAAAGTGACTCAAACCTGGCACAGAGTCTGGCGCATCTCCATTGTTCTAACTCACTTGTCCAAAACAGCTGGAGTACCCAGCAAGATGCTCTCAATGGGTGGACTGGCCTTAATGTTGTTCCTCATGTCTGCAACAGCAAACTGCAGTGGAGGTTCACTCTCAGACCTCCCAGGGCCCCGTAGTCTCATTGCAGACATTGAGGGGAATACAGAGTCTCCTGAGACAACTTCCAAAATGTATGCATTATACCTGATGTACTCTGAAAGTAAGGGTCCTTCTGTTTCTGTTCGGGAAAAATAATCCTGGAGGAAGGTGTTCCCTGGGCCCCTCTGAGGTTAGCAGAATGACTGAGGTGGCTGTCTGCTCTGGTCTTATATAGTCTGGTCTGGTCTGGTGCAAGCCAGTCAATTTTGTAAATCCCCAGTGATGGGTTTGGAATATTTTTGGCCTTTAAATTATTGCTGTTTGAATGGATGAATGAATGGTAACACAATGTAAATATAGAATCTTCTATCCCTTCCCCATGACAAAGAGGGGGATTCCCCCTCAGAGTTATGGGGTCTGAAAGAGCTCATACTGGGGTTCATGGGCACATCTAAGAAAGGCCAAATTGGTGCTCACATAACCAGATAAAGACACCCTAAAGCCTGCATGGTCCTTAAAGTGGCTGAGAGGCCATGGCCAGTCAACTGACTGAGTGGTTCCTCCCACAGAGCTACACCCCCTTTCTTTGTTGAGTCATCATTCAAGGGTGTAGCACATAAGCACTAAGGCTTCTTTCTCTATGTCCAGATGCCTTCTTCTCTTTTATTTGTTCTTGCAGTTCCTTTTGTTGTCTATCTCCTGCCTGCCCTAAGTCTCTCTATCATGGGGACATCATCTTCACAACCTGTTACACCCATGGATTTCAGGCAGTCAGTTCTGCAGCAGTCATAAGCTAAGTAAGTCCTCCCCCATCCACCTCCATATAACTGTAGTTCACTCCCCTCTCCTGTCCTTTGAGACCCTGCTGCCAACAACTCCCTCATTTTTCACCACTACTTCACCTGTCACTTCTCCCTCTTTGGGAGAGCATCTCCCATCCTAGCATGAGGTCACCACCTTGGGAAGATGCAATCCAGAGATTCCTTTGCCTTTGAGGGAAGCCCTTTTTCCCAGTGGGGTAGGCCCTGGAAATGGCCCATCCTGGTATATGTTCCCTTGTCTACTTCTGAACTCTACAAATGGAAAACAAAGAGTCCATCATTCTCTGAGAAACCCAAAGTTCTGATTTCTCTGATAGAGTCCATTTCTAGGACTCATCTACAAAACTGGTATGACTGTCAGCAGTTGTTATTGACCCTGTTCACAGCTGAGGAATGGATAGGATGAGGACTGAGGCTACAAAGGTCTTATTGGTGGGTCATTCAAAGGAGGAGGCTGATGAATTGCTGAAACAGTGTTTCTCCTTGGAGCAGCCTGAATGGGATCTGAATTCTTCTGGGGGAAAACAGGCTGTCATCACATTTTACCAGAACTTGTTAAAGGAGATTCGAGCAGCACTTTGGAAACCCATAAATCTATCAAAAACCACTGATGTAACACAGGAACAAGAGGAGTCCCCTGCTGTGCTCCTGGAGAGCCTCAGAGAGGCCTTCCATGTTTATATCCTGTTCGACCCCTCCACTCCAGAAAAAATAGACCTATATGTTAGGTTTATGTTACTCAGTCTGCACCTGATATTAGGAGAAAATTACAAAAATTGGAAGGATTCCAAGGAATGAACACACCTCAGCTGTTAGAAGTAGCTCCCAAGGTGTTTGATGATAGGCATTCTGAAAAACAAAAATTGGCAAGGAAACAAGCAAATATCTTGGCAGTCAGCATCAAAGAGGACCCTGAGGGACACAAATTCAAGAGGTCCTAAGGGCAGGTGCCTAGAATGCCAGGAGGACACCCATCATTGAGCAGAAATCAGTTTTCTTATTACAAGGAGGAAGGGCACTGGAGAAATGAATGCCTCCACAGACCCTCTGTGAGTATCCCTCCCCACATCAGAGGGAAAAGAAGATTCAGACTTAGTGGGATGGGGCTCCTTGTCTCTTGGTCCTTGGAGACCCATGGTATGTGTTGAAGTAGGCAGCTAACTGGTCCATTTCCTGATGGACACTGGTGCTGAGAGGTCAGTTTTAGAAAATCTTCTGGAAGAGCTTTCATCAAAAACCACCCCTGTTTGGCAGGGAGCCATCCAAAACTGCCATACTGGACTGGGCATTCCCCTTGCTGGGATGAGACCTCCACAATACCCCATCTCTCAGAAGTCCAGACAGGGTATATATAGCCCCTCACATTTAGAGGCTGGTGGACTTTGGCATATGAAGTCCCTGTCTGATTCCATGGAACACCCTATTCCTAATAGTACAAAAAATGGGGAAATCAGATTATAAACAAGTTCAGGACTAGAGGGAAATTTACCATGGAGTAGTAACTTTTCATCCTATTGCCTCCAACCCCTATATACTCTTGAGTTTGGTGTCTCCTGAGCAACAAGTTTATATTGTGCTAGATTTAAAGGATTTTTTTTGGTGTGCCCCTTGACCCAGCTACCCTGCCTATTGTTGCCTTGCTGTGGACTGACCCTGTTTCCAGGGAACATGCCAGCTCACATTGACCTGGCTCCCTCAGGGATTCAAAAATACACCCACCCTGTTCAGTGAGGTCTTATTGGTGGGGCATTCAGAGGAGGAGGCCCACGAAGTGCTGAAAAAAATGTTTCTCCTTGGAGCAGCCTGAATGGGATCCAAATTCTCCTGGGGGAAAACATACTGTCATAAAATATTACCAGAACTTATTAAGGGGGATTCAAGCAGCAGTTTGGAATCCCAGAAAGCTGTCAAAAACCACTGATGTTACAGAGGGTCCAGAGGAGTCCCCTGCTGCATACATGGAGAGCCTCATTTTTTTTTGTACTACTTTTACATAATTAAGTGATAAAATAGCCCATTTTCCAGGGCTTGTTTGAGTATCTTTTATGTATCCTATTATGTATTTGATACTTTATATAATTTTAAAATATCTTCATAAACCTTTTTTTTTTTTTGCAGTGCTTGGGATCAAACTCAGGCTCTTGCACAGGGCAGGTAACCATTTGACACCTGAGGTACATCACCAGACCATTCGTTTCTTTCCAATAATGAAATTCACCTTAATATCATAGCCTTCATGTTTCCAAAGTAAGAGCCTTCCTCTTCCTTCCCATAGTTGCTAAGTCCATGGAAACTAGGGATTTCTTTTACTTTGAGTGTTTCCCCAGGACTGAGTTATATGATGGCCGCCTAGAAAATGACTTAAATTTAATTCCATTGTATGAATTTTAATTGGTGCATCAGAAAGTGATCCCATTCTGTAGGAAATTTTTTGACACAGATGTCTTTTAATGCTTGCCTTACATTTTTTTTTTATTCTTTTATTGGCACATTTTAGGTATACAACAAATTACATTTCTCATTGGGAACTTGTACCTTTATATGATGCATCTTGGTTCTTATTTTTTCCCCATTCTTAGCTCTCCCTTCATCTCCTCCACCCTTCCCTATTTACAAGGACTTTATTTCTATTTTTTCCATTTCTCATAATTTTTCCTTTCCCTTCTTTCCTTTCCCCTGCCCCCTCACTACCCCTAACCCTTTGGACCTTTTATTCCTATTTTACATTATCGATTATTCATTCTAATCATTGGTACATTTTAGGTATACAATATAATGACATTCATCATTGGAAATTTGCACCTTTACATAGTCTCTCTTGGTTCTTATTTTTCACCGTTGCCCAGCCCTCCCTTCAACCCCTCCATTCCTCCCTATTTACAAAGATTTTGTTACTGTTTTTCCATTTTCTCATATTAATTCCATTCCCTTCTTTCCTTTCCCCTACCCCTCCCACCTCCTTCCCCTTTGCCCCTTTAAATCCTATTTCACATTACCTATCATACATTTTAGTCCCCATTTACACTTTCAGTTTCTCACACCAGAGAAACTATTTGGTATTTATACATGTGTGTTCCACTTATTTCACTTAAGAGTATCACCTCAGTGTGCATCCATTTAGTTATAAATGTCTCCAATTTCTCATTTTTCATGGCTGAGTAGTACTCCATTTTAGTAAAAAACCACATTTTCTTTATCCAGTCTCCAGTTGACGGGCATTTGGGCTGTTTCAAGTGTGGGACTGCATAACTCTATAATCATAAAACTCCCCTAGCCCTAGCTGTTATTGCATGTGAGTTAATAGATAAAGATGCTTGTTAGTTCTGGGACACTAGATAAGATCTGTATCAGCCATAAAGTCCCAAAGTAAATTACTCAACTCTGTTTGTTCAAAACTGATGTTCCAGACACCACTATCTATATAACAATCTACAAACATCTGCTGACCATCAGTATGTGTCAGCTGACGACTAACCTTTGTTCCTCTTCTGTAAATTTCACCTGTTAACTTCCCCTGCAAAACCCTATAAAAAGAGCCTCAGACTCTGGGCTAGTTGCTTCTCTAAGCTACTTTGCTTTGGAAGTGCCATCTGGCCAGACTAAAGGTCTGTTTTACTTTCCAACTTGTCCAGTGTGTTCCTTCCCAGGTGTTCTTCACTGCAGTCAGCTCCTCGGAGCATTTGGTAAGGCCCTCAGTCTTACATTTTGGAGGCCCCAGTGAGATCCCCAGGCTGGAACCCCAGTTCAGCTGAGACTCTGTGGCGGGATCCAGCAGGAGACTCTCAGGCACAGACCTCAGATAACCTCTGGAGGTAAGTTTTTGGCCAGTTGCAACCGTTTGTTAAGTCAGGAGTGAGGTGGCTGATGGGCCAGTAAGTCTCCCCTGACCCCAAGGTTCCTGACGAGGAACAAGCGAAGATTTAGTTTCATTTCTGTTGTGGCACCTGTTCGTTTTGTCTTTCGTACATTAGTGTCCTGTCCGTTGTGTGTTTAATTTTGTATTTCTTTCCAAACCACCAGGGCAGACATGGGAGGATCCTGCTCCAAGAATACCCTGTTGGACTGTTTTCTCACTAATTTTAAATTGGCTTTTTCCCCCAATCTGGAGGACAAATATGGGGTTAAATTCTCTCACGGAAAGCTTCGTTCCCTGTGTCAATTGGAATGGACAGCTTTCGGAGTTGGATGGCCAGCGGAGGGCTCTTTTGACCCAAGCCTTTGTCAGGCTGTATGGAAAAAGGTCACCGGTCACCCTAGTCATCCTGATCAGTTCCCATATATAAATATCTGGGTTCAGGCTTGTCAAGAGCCTCCGGCTTGGTTGCAGCATTGTTCCTTGCAAACAAACACTTGCATTCTGGTTATGGCTCCAAGGAAACTTAGCAATTATATTCCTATGTGTAGATATTTTTTTGATCAAGGCTATTTGGAGTCCTATATGGCTCACTTATCTGTATGTCAAGTTATTTTCTGCTGCTTGGGAAGTTTTCTGCCATCACTTCTGTGAACAATTTTCTTTATGTCATCTGAACTCTCTCCTGTTTCTTCATTGACTTCAATCAGTCTTATGTTATTCTTCTTTGCATCATCTAGCCACTGCTGGATTGATTTCTTGTGGTCCCTTACAATTTTAAACAAATTTTTCTTTTCCTGTTCACTTGCAATCTTATCTTTTATATCTGAAATTCTGTTCTCACATTGGCCCATTCTGCTGCAGAGACTTTCAATGGAGTTTTTAATCTCCTGGTAATCTGTTTGCATCTGTTTTATGGATTCCTTTTGTTTCCTTTGTTGGGATTCCATCATGTTCCTGAGCTCCTCTCTAGATTTATTAATCATGTCTTGCACTATGAGTGCAATCTCTGCTTTTATCTGAGAAATTATTTCTGATTTCCTTTTTTTCCAGATCCTCTTTTGTTGCCAGTTCAGGGAGTCCAGGTGGTTGAGTATTGTCATGTTCTATCTCATTTCCCTTTGGGGTTGCTATAGGTGATTTGGAAGTCTGGTTTTGAGACTTGTTTACTTGTCTTCTCATTTTGTTGTGTGTGGGGGATGCTGCTGGTGCCCATGTATCTCACTTCCTCTGTGCTGGTGGGGGGTGATAAGGCAGCCTGGAAGCCTCCTCTTGTACCCTCAGAGCAGCTCCTCTGATGACTTTCTATACCACATTACCTGTAAGTTCCTTAGTATAATCCCTCCTGTGCCCCTCCTTTTCCATGTGATTTCCTGCTCCAGAAGTCAGTGTACTATGCAGTGGCTTATTCTAGATGCTGTATTTTTCCATTGAATCTTTTATTTGCCTTCTCATTTTTTGAATGCCTCTATTTTTTGTTATTATCCAACTAATTTTAAAATTATTTTCTTAACGGTATTACTATAGTTATTTTGAAATTTTTGCATGCAAGCCAGATATATGGTGGTGCATGACTGTAATCCAACTACTCCAGAAGCTGAAAGTGGACTAACTTAAGTTCAAAGCCAGGCTGGGCAACTTAGCAAAACCTTGTTTCAAAAACAAGTGAAAAATTAAAGAAAAATACTCCAGAAAAATTGCAATTTGTGGATTGATATGTGCAGTTGCCTTTAGTGTTGTTTCATTCATTTATTGTATACAGTCACTTTCTCTTATTTAGTAAATTATGTCTATCATATCCCACCTAGTATCTAAAAAGATATTGTAGATCATTTGTCTTGCCAGGGAGCTTTCAATCCACCCTAGGGTGAAATTAAGACTGATAAACTTAATCCAAACAGAAATATATTAGGGCTTAGTATTTCTTTAGGTTTTCGAAAGATGCAGTATTCCTTCAGTTCCCTCCATTTCCAGGATATGGCCATCAAGGCTTTCACTTATGAAACTGGGTTCACTTTTTCTCTTCAGAAAGAGATCAAGGTAACGACATCCACTCATGTTTTCAGAGGTTCTGGCTCATGTGTTTAATCTTCCACCACAAGTAATGCTAGAATGTGCTGAATATTACAGCAGCCAGTTCACATGTTTGGAGATCCTTCCATCTCCAGCTTTGGACATTTAACCATTTGCCACTGACAAATCATGCGCATTTTATTTTGACCACACTGAAGACTACTTAAAAGGACCCTGACCTATATTCTTACCTGTTTCATGTGCCTAGGTCAGCAAGCACTCTCAGAAAGTATAGCTAAGGATGACCAGTGTTGAGCAACATTTACCTCCAGGGTTTTATGTTTTACTTTTATTGTAAGAATGCAAAACCATAGCAGATCTTTTTAATCCTTACTACTAAGACACCTTGGAAATCCCACTTTGCTTTTGCATTATGTTGTGTTGTTTGTGTCTATTGCATGCCAAAATTGAAATTTTAAAAATAACATTTGTTTGAGGTTCCTCATATCTCTGCTCTTGACTTTCCCATACTATTTAATTCTCCAAACTCTGAACAACTTCATATTCTGGCTCTCTCCCTGCACAAGTCATATTCCACCTTGCATCCATACTGGTAGATGAATACTTACAGATACATCTGAAAGCCTTCAGCTCACCTCTGCATGGGTTCCCTTTTCTTCATGTGCACTAATGCTAGTAGCTGTTGTGGAGTTCATCTATGTGAAGCAGTGTAGACTCCATTAATATAATCAGAATAAGGACTTTAAGATAAAGCTTGAATGGTTCTCCTAACTCTTAAGAGAGAAGAACACCATAAAAATGACGTCGAGGGAGAGAGAACCACACTGGAAATAAAGAGGAGATATGAACTCAGATTTGACCTCCCAGTAATGGAGACTGCTTTTAATAACACTTACATATAGAATTCCACAGAAATTCTTGCCCTGAGAATTAATTACAGTGAGGTGGGCTGATCACTTTTCAGTCTTGGTTCAGAAGTAGATGGTTTTGTTGGAAATCACATTTAACAAGATTCCCATTAATATAATTCAGATGTAGGCATGAGTAAGAAAAACACCCTTATGTTGTCCAAAATTAAAGTCTATTATGTAATTGCCAGTATTAATAATTACAACTAGCTGTTAAATATATTTGTTTTAATGAAATTATCATATGCAATGGATATCAGATGTTTAAGTTGGTGTGGAAAATCTATTTACTGAATGTAATGAGCTTGGAGGGATCTTGCTGTGCTGTGGAATTACATGTGATATATATAAATCATATATATATAAATCATATATATATATATAATATATACATATATCCTTCTCTCCTGCAAGGAAGTATCTGTTGGTCCCATGTTTTACCAATGACTCTGATTGTCTCACTTCATCAGCAAATCAAAGATATTTTATCAACTTACAGTACTGGTAATGAACTGTAATAAAGTACTATAAAGTGTAGAAGTTGTATTTTTAAATATTTAAGCTTAGATAGTAAATGCTAATTAATAAAACTGGGAGTAATCAATATTACTGGGAGTAAATAGTTTTCAAGTTAACTAACATTATTTGTGTGTAATTACCAATGTGTTTTTAGGGAAAAAATCACAAATACAGGTATTCCCTAGACATCTCTAGGAAAAGAACATGTTTGTATTCTTTGAATGATTAGGTCCCCAATTACATGAGAATGCACATAAAAGCCCTTGGTTCTTCTCGTGAGATTGTACATCTAGAGTTTGATGGAAAACAGCTCCTTCCTTTGTAAGTTGGTTCTGTTTATTGCTCTGGCTTGCATGATAGTCCTTTTGGGGTTGGGGGCAGTGCAGTGGCAGAGTTCCTGTCTCACCTTCCCAAGGAGGCTGAGGATCTATGAGAGCTGTGGATGCATCCAGAGTGGTTGGAGAGCATCTTTTATCACACAGTGACACTGCCAAGAAGTGACTATCTGGTCACTCAATCTCGCCTAGCTTTTGTAGGAATCTAACACATTTTCCTTTAAATGTACCTTCTGTTCTAGATAACAAAACACTTGTGGGTGTTTACTCATAATTTGGATCAGTTTATTTTATAACCTACCTTGGTTTTTTAATATGTTTGGGAAAAGTTTAGTGAAGCACAGTATTTTGATTAGAACTTTCGATCAATTCCTTTTTAAAACAAGAATCCATATTCAGTTTTTCCTAACTCTACCCTTGGCCTCTTCATTAACTTTTTTCACACCTCTAAGTAGAATTCATAGAGTATCAGAAGGGATCATCATATTATAATTCCTGACACCCTGATGTCATTCTCATTTGAATAACACTTGTGAACTACTAGGGAAATGGCCTTTGGATATCTTTGAATGCATTGATGTTTTTATCCAATATAATAAACAGTTTATAGTTTGGAATTTCCAAGATTTAAAGTCAGCATCTTGTACTCCAGCCCGTCTCCGTCATATTCTCTCTTTCTCTCTCTCTCTTTCTCTCTCCCTCCTTGAGACAGGGTATTTCAGGCTGACCTTGAACTCACTATGTAGCTGAGG
This sequence comes from Heterocephalus glaber, assembly GCF_000247695.1. The sequence goes on from NW_004624921.1 coordinate 652,627, forward strand.
CTGTCCTTGAGCTCATGGTGATCCTTCTGCTGCAGCCTGGGGAGAACTGTGATTACAGACATGCGCCACTGTGCTGGGCTATATTATAAATCTCAAATATCATTTTCTTGGTTTTACTAAACATAAAATTTGATAACAATAGTAATTCCATCATAATTTGGTTAGGTATTTTGTAACAGTTAAGTTATAGGTAAAGTATTTAGCATATCATATTGTCTGTGACATGCATTGTATAAGTAATACAGGTTTTTAATATAAATCTCAACAGAGGTCTCTAGTCATAAGAAGGAAGAACTTGTGCTTGCCTATTGTATGTCATTGTCTTCCTGGAATGATACCAGGAAAGACAAAGAGATATACACATAGGTGGATAAATAGGTAGATAATTTTCCTAATTTAAAACATTCAGAAACACTGCAAGGCATTTGTCCTCATTATTAGAGTATAGGTTAAAACTATTTACATTAAATTACACAAAGTCACACAGCCCATATATGGCCAAGATAGACTGTAACCTTATCTGTACTCACTCTAAAGCAGCATCTTTTCATTGCTAACTATCTTCTTTATTTTTTTTTTAGTTTATTTATTGGTACATTTTAGGTATGCAGCATAGTTACATTCATCATTAGGATCTTGTGCCTTTACATGATGTATGTTGGTTCTTATATTTTCCCCATTACCCTGCCCTCCCTTCATCCCCTCCACCCTTCCTTATTTGCAAATAATTTGTTTCCATTTCTTTACTTTTCTCATTTTTAAAATTTTCCCTTCTTTCCTTTCCCCTAACTCTCCCATTTCCCTTATTCATTTAGAGATTTTCTTCCTATTTCACATACCTTCTTTATTTTGAAAACTGTCAAAATAAGAATAAGAACTATCCTGGAGTACATTACTCCATTCCTATGGAAGGCAATAATGTAACTTCCCTGAGTAAGTGTTTCACTTCTGATTATCATCCTCTGATCTTCAATGTGCCCACGACATAGGGTGATTTTAGTGATTAAATGAGACAAGAAAAATCTGTAGCACCGTGACTATCATGGTATTTATTGTAGGAAGTCATGATCCAGAAATATTTTTCAATTCTTTCTGGCCAATTGAGGCAACATAACATATTTACTGCATGTTTTTCATGTTAACTTCTTTGATATATTTGCAAGTCCATTTTTTCTAGGTCAAATTTAAATTCCTGCTATTTCAAAATCAAGTTAATTCAAGTTCTTCAAGGACACTTCAAATTCTATTCTTGGAAACATTCTGAGATTCCAGAAACTGATTCATGTATTTCTCAGTCTCAACAATTTTTATAATGCTACTATAAAAATAGAGGAAATCTAGTTTATGTTGCTCATACATTTCATTCCTGAGGATGTTATAAAATTTAATTCCAAGTGATTTTATAACTATATTGCACATAGTTTACTTGGCCAGCAAACTAATGTTTGATGAATATTTACTAGAATTGAGTGATAAAGATGTGGAAACAAGTCACCAATTTGTCAGTTTGTCTTAATATGTGGACAGGATTTAAAGCATTAGCCTAAACACTTCTACCTAAAGTATTCACAGACCTTATATTTACTGACTTTTTTTTATTACAGTAATAATGCTTCTGTTTTATATTTTAAAGTTTTAAACAATTATCTAGCATATTCTCAATTGAACCACCACAATCACTGTCAAGAGATATATCAAACTATTATATATTAAAACTTGGACAGAGGAAGCAAGTTTTTCTAAAATTCTCATTTCAAAACACACTCTGTAAATCTATTTTAAACATTATATACATTATTCTTTATACCATCATCTAGCTGTTCCTTCATTGATTACATACTTCACACTTTCTCAGCTGGTTATTGTTTCATGCTCAGTGTTTGAAACAAAGCAGAATGGAACACTGAGTCCAAACACACAGAACAAACTGCCCAGTGGCAAAGTAGTCATTGATCAGACTCTATCATGGAGCTGTAAGAGTCATAAAAATCTTATAGCCACTATCTCTGACATATATCTCTGAAAGGTTATACTTGAAAGCAGTTGAAAATGGTGTCCATATTTGTTGTGTTTTCATATACTTTCAAAAAGCAAGAAAATGGCTGCATATCTAATTGTCTCCTCTTTTCATCTGCATAACACGTTGGGAAGTCAGGTTCTCTAAAAAAGAGAAGCCACTCAGAGGCTGGAACTAGCACTGGGAAACTGCATGCTGGTCACTGAGTTTATTCCCCTCTGTTTCCTGATGCAGCCTGAACTGTAGATTGTCTTATTCCTTGTATTTCTGTGCTGTATGGTATGATTTTAGTGGGCAACACTGAACTGTTTTTAATCAGGACAGATCTCCACCTTCAAATCCCCATGTAGTTTTTCTTCAGCAACCTGTCCTTCATAGACTTGTGCTACTCCTTGGTCATTGTCCTCACAATGCTGGTCAATTTCTTGTCAGAGGACAAATAAATCTCCTACTATGGGTGTGGACTGTTTTAATTTTCTGCACTTTTTCAGACACCAAATCTTTCATCCTGGCTGCCATGGCCTATGATCCCTATGTGGCCATCTGTAAACCTCTGCTGTACACAGTCATCATGTCCTGGGGCATCTACATACTGCTGATTGTTTTTTCATACATTGGAGGCAACATCAGTTCCATGGTCCAAATGTCCTTTTCTTTTATTCTGAAATACTGTGACAGAAATGTAATTAATCATTTTTTCTGTTATCTCCCTCCCCTGCTTAAACTCAACTGCACTGACGTATCAATTAATGAGTGGCTTCTCTCCACCTATGGCAGCTCTGTGGAAATTATCTGTTTCTTTGTCCTCATTGTCTCCTACTTTTTCATTCTTCTCTCAGTCTGAAAGATCCTGTCTGCTGGTGGGAGGAAGAAAACCTTCTCCACATGTGCCTCTCACCTGACCTCTGTGGTCATCTATCAGGGGACACGTCTCTTCATTTACTCAAGGTCAAGTTTGCTGTATTCTCCCAACACTGACAAAGTTGTCTTAGTATTTTACACCATTATCATTCCAGTGCTGAACGCACTGATTTATAGTTTGAAAAACAAAGATGTAAAAGATGCAGCTAAGAAGGCTCTAAGATGGAAGATAGATTCTTCATGAGAAATACTAATGTTTCATGATTCATCTAATTCCCCAAAGTCTAATGGTGAGGTTGCAATGACTTTACTGGTGGACACGGAATTACACATACTAGAGTGTATGAAACATTTGTTTTTCTTTTTAGCACAGTAAAATTCATTTCATAGTCTCAAGTAAGTATTGAAAAGCTCAAAATAGCAGCTAGCTAGTAGCTGTTACTCAACATTTCTTTGATTACTAGCTGGAGATATATGTTAAAATGGATATATGATGTAAAAGGATATAGTACATACCTTTGAAACATATGTATGAAAATGTGTATAAAATATCCAAATCACAAGATATTATGGTTTATAGATAGATGCCCACAAAAGCTTTGTGCTCTCATAGTGGAGTTTTTGGAAGGTGATTGTGCCTTGGGGATGTGATACTCATCAGTGGGTTAGTCCACTCAGGAGTTCACAGATAAATGTGCTTTAGGATCTGAAGTCTGGTCAAAGAGATGAATCACTAGATGCATATCCTGGGAGAGTGAATTTCCCCCCCTCCTCTCTTGATCCCCTTCTACTTCCTGCTGCCCTGCTATGAGTTGTTTCCCCTCTGCCATGACATACTGCCTTAGAGCCAGCCAACTATGGACTGAAAATTCTACAAACTGTGAGCCAAAATAAACCTCTCCTCCTTTAAGCTGTGGGAGTCAGATATTCTGCCTCAGTGATGAGAATGTAATTGAGATACAAGGTTGGATTTAGGGACAAATGAAGAATCTCAGTTGCCTTTCTTCCTATTCAATGGGTTTATCTGGAAATTAAATGATATACTGAAAAGTTATTTAACTTTTCTGTACCTTAGTTAAATTGTCTGTAGAAAGAGGGAGAATATTGTACCTTTATCATCAATTGTTGAATGGCTAATAAGATTAATGCAGCTAGGTGCTGAGAATAGTTTCTAAAGAGTTTAAACTTTTAGATGCATATTATTATATATATATAGAATATGACACATTAATTAATGGGCCTATTATACACAAAGAAGGTGAAAGGAAAGATATTACAGGAGTAATTTTAAAACCAAATACTATTTAAAAATTGTTTAGTAAATGTTCAATAGTCTTTCACACCTAATCTATCCCTATCTGTGATTTTGAAACATTTTCTTTATAGATTGAGCAATATAGGTTAGCTGTAGTGAAAAACAATTGTCATTTTCCACTCTACCTCTTATTTTTTTAATATACTAAACTATTGCCAAAAGGGTGGAAATTCCCTCTGTGGTATCTCAGATACAATCTATACTCTTAAAGTCTCACTGTTTTCTCCCTGTGTACTTCAGGAAGGATCCACCCAGTGCCACAATGGAACTCTCTACAGAGAATGTGCATTAGAAGAATGAAATTGGACTTGTGTATCTCAGCAAAATGTATTTCAGAAAGCAAGATTCTTTGCTACATATACTTATTTTTGCATGATAGTAAATACTTAAGACTTTTATATAGAAATATCAGTGAAAATGTATATTTAAAACCATAGCCTCTTTGAAGATGCAGGCAAAATGATTTGTTTGCACCAGTTTTAAGTTCTCCTAAGAATTCTTTCTTGAGGTTTCTGACCATCAGTGCTTCTCTCCTGCAAGTTTTGTTCTTCCTTTGGTAGTAAGGGGTCATTTTCACTCAAAGCTACAGGAGCCAAGAAAACATCCTAAAAATAAAAACAGATTTAATGAACTAAGTTTAAAGAGAATTCAAGATAGGTGAGATGCAATGCATATACACATATTTCTTCCTGTCTTTAAATTGCATACCATGCACAAGCATTTAGTGTAGATAATATCAACTGTGCTCATTAACTGTCACATGTGAACTTGATTAAGAACAATTTAGCAGATTAAAACTTCTGGGTGTGCTGTAGATTATTGACATGTTAGCCAGCAAACTGAGGAAAAAGACCCAGCCCAGATGTGAAAGGCACCAACCAATAGGCTTCTGACATGAATGAAAGCAAGAAGAAAAAAAGAAAGTGTTCCTGTCATGGAAGATCATGAATCATCACCACTGCCATTGGACATTGTTATCCAGTTTCTTCAGCTTCCTGATTCAGACTCACACTAGTGACTGCAGTGAATGTCCAGGCCTTGACCTTTGACTACCCCTGGGTCCTCTTTCACCTCCCATCCTTTGAACTGCCCTAATAACTCCCCTGCCATAATCACACATATATTGTCTATTAATTCTGCAATCTGTCTACAATGAGTAGCATGAATCTGCATATGAAAATCTTACTCTTGCTTTATTACTGACATGTGACTCAATGATTGCATCATGAGAAAATTTGGTTATTTTGAAATTAAAAAGTGGTTAAAATTAGCATGTCCCCATACTTTTTCAAGGTCCACAAATGATTCCATTGTACAAATTGAAGCAGCACTCAGAGAGATGAAACCTCAATGCAGTTCTCCCTTCTCTCTAGGAACCTTGAGGGCTCCTCTCATCTGCAAAGCATTCATGAGCCCTCTTGCCCCATTTTAGAGGGAGGATCCTATGTTTCATCACCTGACACCACAGAGGCTTGCTATGTTCCCCTGTTAGAAGGCTAGAGAAACTGCATTTATTTTAGATTTGGCACAGTCAGCATTTGCCAGAGGCACCGATTCCCTGTACTTCCACAATGGCCTCTCCCTGTGGTCCTGGGGCTGCTACCAGCATTGCAGCTGGTACTGATTCTTGTCTGATGAATATATGGAAGCTGCTATTGGTGAAGTATCCACATTATTAGTCATTTCTTAAGTTTTATTTTTCATAGTTTACTACTAACATTTTACCATTAGGATCAAAGTGATATAAGGCCCCCAAAGGCTCCCCTCCATTCCAGAAAATCTTCCTATTTCCATCATTGTAGAGCAGCAAGTTCATGACTCAGTAACAATCACCACAAAAAATAGATCATAGTAGTTTGTCTCTTGATTCATTAGCTTGAGCATTTCAAAGGACACATAGTCATCATAATCTAATTTAATAAATTATTATTGAGTTCTTTGATTTAAAGAATGACTTCCTTTTAAACATAAAATCTTCCTCTTAAAAGTAAACAGTGGATCCTAAACTTGCAAGAATAGGAAATCAAAATTCCATTACATCCAACAATAGATGTAATGTTATGAGCAGCTGCCTCTTTTTCCACCCTTGATGACAAAATTCACTCTTGGTGAGTTAAAAGAAATTATATCAGCAAGTTGGCATGGCAGATACAAGCCTCTATTTCTCCAGGAAATACAACAAATAGAAAACTACCTAGAAATTATAGTATTCTGAATAGGATTCCTGTGTCCATTTATAAACCTGCAGGGACACAGTAAAACTAAGCATGAATACATAAGTAAAAGTAGAGGAAAACCTCACAGACAAATGCACTGAGCTCAGGACACTTGCAATATCTGCAGATTGGCAGACATAAAGGAGGAGGATGGGAGCTGTCTTTATCCACCACAGAGTGGGCACCATGTTCCTCCCCAGCAAGGCGGCTCTGCAGATAGCACTGGCATCTCTGCCCTCTGAGGTATCAACAGTGAGCCTTGCTGTGGACCCCTGCAATGGGAGACCCTGCTGCTTCTCTGACAGTAAGGAGCTGCTGTTGTGCCATCCCAGGGATAGAGATGCCACCCCCTTCTTAAAACACACAAGTGCCCTGACTGCTGAGCTCCAGCTTTTTCACAAATGTCCTCCTTTCAGACCCCAGTTCCACAGTCAAATTGTGTGCACCCTTGCCAGAAACATGAGAACCACACAATAGCAAGACAGTGCACATGCTGGGCTCTGGCTTTGCAGCTGCGTTGCATTCACCACAGCCCACAATCCCCTGTGTGAGTATGTTTGTGTGTATGAGTGTGTGCATGTGTGTGTGTGCAAAAGCATGCTTTGGACAACTGTTGCCATAGTCTGAAAGTGACCTTGAAATATTCAGGTTGAAACATCATTCCTTTTTTGATGTTATTAAGAAGTTGAGCATTTTGGAAAATTATTAGTTATAAGGGCTTTGCCTTCACACACTCATGGTGTCCTTATGAAGGAGGTCTGAAATATCCCTGGCTCTTCTGCTTTGTGAGAACACAGTTTTTGCCTTTTCTAGTGCCATTGCAGGACACGAAAAAGATGCCATCTCTGAAAAATAAGCCTTCATCAGTGACTGCTGGTCACCTGCTTTTGCACTTCCCAATCTCCTGGATTGTGTCAATAAATTCATGTTGTTTATCAGTAGCCTAGTCTAAAGCGTTTTATTAAAGCTGCAGTAAGCAGCACTTAGCAGCACTAACACTGCACAGGATGGCAATGATGGAAACTATCTCCACCCTGATCCTCAGGTCTGCAGCCCTTGCATGTGTGTTCCTGCTTGGTCACTGCATGTGCATTGCCTGTCAGCCCCAGGGTCACTTTCCCCTTATTTGCCTGCAGAAGCCCCCTTGGCAGTGATTTCACCACTAGGGGAAAAGGGAATGGAAAACCATGGAGCCCTTGCCAGTGACCACACCTACAGCCCTCACTGCTACCCAGAGTTGATCCTGGGAATCCCTGCAGTATCTGCCAATGCTGACTCAAATGGATAGTGCTTCATGGAAACCATCACAGCTCCCTCAGTGCAGGGAGAGTAAATCTCCCCACTCAGGGCATTCACACTGTTCCACAGGGGAAAGGCTTTCCTCAGGGAAGTCAGGTATAAACACACAAAAGAGTTTTGGTTTTCTTCTTAAAATAGATCCATTTCATTAAGATTACAAAGGATAAAACTTCACCTTTTGTTTAAAGTGATGACGTTCACAATTGAGAATACATAAATACAAACATAATCACACCAATCACAGGGGAAATAGCATCAGAAACTGAAGTCCCTACTGGTACCTACCAAAATAAAATGATCTCTCCTTAGTGTTTAGCTACCAAGACCTGCTCACCACAGGTAGGTTCATGTAGGGAACAGGGGAAGGGGATGTTACCAGAACCTCTGCAGTAAGTCCTAGTCTCCTGTGAGCCACGGCAGCACACGGTGAATTACAGGAAAGGTAGACAAATGAGACTGAGAAGAAGCTGAGCTTTGGGTCTGATCAGTGCTGCTCTGGGCAGCAAAGACAAACGCTCCCTAGCTTGCAGCACCTTTTATTCAGTACATGGGGAAACAGATGTAACAAGTGAAATATAGAGTTCATTACTTCACATTGGGATAAACAAGGTGTAACAAAAGGCTGGGGGGCAGTGGAAATCTAAGAACAACGAAGAACTATGCAGATGAAGATTTGGTTCCTCCCTGGCATCTCCCACAGGTGTGGTCTTGTCCTGGAGATTGCAGCATCCCTGGGGATCACTGAGGTCTCAGTTGTGATCAGAGGCCAAAATGCAATTATGTCTGGAATGTCCTAGCTGGGCTGTAGGCAGGAGAACTAGGCCTACTCAAATGATTTTTGCCTAGAATTATGTAGCATTGCTCCCAACAGGTTCATAATCATCAGATAGAGGAAAAAGAAAATATTTTAGTTTTTCAGAAAAAAGAGAGATTTGTGAACAAAATATTTTATGTATGCCCAATTTAACACATTGTTTTGGAAATTCTAGTGCCTGAAAATATTTTACCCTCAGAATTTAAAAAATCTAACTGAACTTCAAAGTATCCACAGCATAATATTTTGATTCTTTTATTCTAGTCTGGATACGTAGGAGAGATCCAATTCCTTTTATCATTGTACAAGCATGTGTATGAATTTAAGAGATTTTAAAATCTGTTTTACCCCAAATATATTTTACTTATACCACTGTAATGAGGTATGCAGATTCAACTCTATGTGAAATATATTCTGTATTTGCTTAGTCTTAACCCCACAAATATCAATCACTGTATTCCACCTCTCATATGTCCGCAAAGGGATGTAAACACATTAAGTATTGGACACTTACAGGAAATCACATGCATGTGCAAGAAAGCCTGTACATGACAGAACATTTACTGTCCCTTGTGCTACTTCTATGTTGCAACACACAAGTCTATTTTACATAAAAGGAAATGCAAAGTAAGATGTTAAATTCTGTTGACTGCCTCTTTTCAGTATATTTTTTCAGCGGGCTCATGCCTTGGAATCAGACCACTGCTACAAATAGGTAAAGTGTATTGTGATGAAACCACTAACAACTCTTAAACAAATGCTTGATACAATGCATTTCATGTGACTTCTAATACTAAAGAAACAAACAGTAAGAAATGTAATATGGCAAATTTCATTACTAGTTACTTAAGTGATTTTTTATTTATAGAAGTAATATAAAGTATTTTGAATCAGTCACCATGCTTATGAATGCAATGTGTATGTTCAGGAGTGGAATTTGAGCTCATAACATTTCTATATATCTTACTATCTTGTATGTATGTAGAGTTGTGTTTGGTTTATTTGTTTTCTACACTGAGAATTGAACCAGCACCTTTGCACTGAGCTACATCCCCATTCTCCCCACCCACTCTTTTTGAGACAGAGTCTTGGTTAGTCATTAATTTGACCAGGAAAGTACTCATCTTGAAGTCCTCCTGCCTCAGCCTCCCAAATGGCCAGATTTACTAGTGTGTGCTAACAGGGCAGAAGTTTTCATACAGTTTTACTCAATGGAACCATTTCTCATTTCTAGAAAGAACTGTGCTTGTTTCATAACTTCAAAATACTACTGTAACACATGTTTTTATTATGACTTTTCTTTAGGTCAGTCATAATATAGCATTGAAGCTCAGTTTTCTAATTACATGGTAGTAATAAAAGTGGATATGGAAGAGGTTCTGATTAAATTCTAATTGTGAAGACATCCATTACTATGGTGACAGTTGAAAATATTTGACCTTGTGAAATTCTTACTCTCTAGCCAGCCCTATTGTCACCATTTTTCCTGATCAAAACAGGCTAGAGATGCAGGACACTCCTTTCATGTGCAGAAGTAGTTTCTCTTTGCTTTAAACTGAGAAGGGGCTCAAAGCACAGTGAAATCAAAGTTCTGAGAATATGGAGACAGAAATGTCACGTGGAAGTTGTCTTAAAACAATCAGGGTCATTCCCTCTGTCACAGAGAGAACCCCTGTTCCACATAAGATTCACTTTATACATCCAGAAACTCAGAGTGACACTGAGTGCTTCCTTCCTTCATGATGTGTTTGGAGCAAGAAGGCTGAAGGGAAGACAGTTACTGCAGTTGACATAAATGCAGAATCCCCTGCTCACTGAGGCATTTAACATCATTACCACTTTAATCAGCATACTTATATGACCTCTCACCATTACATATCTATTACCTGTGCTACACATGCAGTCACATACACTGCATTTGATTACATACAATCATATGTAATCTACATAGTGTTTCTCTTCTGTAATTTTAGTGACACAGATAAAGATAGGAGCCAAGATAGAGGATCTTGAAGATGTTATTATATTACACGTATTTGTTAATATTACACTATTTAATCATTAATATTTATTGTCAGTCATTGATGGGTGTTTGAGAAGGAACTTGTTTAAAGATACAAAGAGAAGATAAGGATTGATATTTAAGTAAGTAATCTAGCACAGGTGGAATCCATTAGATTCTAACTATTATAACAATGAGAACTGACACAAAAGTTTTGTAGCCATAGCCACCTAGCTCACATCTGGACACATAGCTGCTGTAGTGTTGCACACACACACACAAACACACACACACACACACACACACTGGCCCCTGGCCCCTCATTGTCCAGTGAACCCTCCTGTGTTGTACACCTTTACCCATGAAGTAGATGGAGAAATTATTCCCGGGAGTTTTTGCCCCAAATCCCAGCTGCTCTCCCTGCACAAGTGCCCATGATTCCATCCTCAGCCCCATGTCTACTGCATGGGAGCCACAGACAACATATGAATGTCATTGTCATCATGCATATGCATATGAGCTGGACGCAGTACCACTAAAGAGCCCCCTGACAATGACTGTGCAAGTGAGAGGAAAGAAAATTGTGAGAACTCCAGGAAATTTGGCACCTGAATGCTTCATGACCCTTACTACTGCCCTGGTCACCCACTCATTATTGGCCCTGATGGCCCTGATGTGCTCCCCTCCACTGACTGCAGCTGAGAGAACAGTGCAGAGATGATGCCACTGACCCCTCTGAGGCAGAATTTCCCCATCTCCCTGAAAGAATGTTCACAGTCTCCCGTAAGGGAAAGTCTTTCCCCACTGAAACCAGCCTGTGAAGTTTGGAAGAAAGAACCGTTCCCTCAAGTGAATAGATGTCAACATAAATCATTAAGCAACATGAACTTAAAATCAAGGGGAAAAAAGCAAAGAAATAGATCTCCACCAAAAAAAAATCCTAGAAATTCTCCTTAAAGAAAATGATATCTAGGCCAACTGACAGAGACCTCCAGGCAGCATGGATGCCAGCCACCCATGCCAACCATCTGAATCTGCATAGCAGAGGTGCCAGGGGAACACAAAGGGCATGGTTATGAGCCCCAGAAGATAGTGCAGAAGTTAACAACAGAGAGGGCCTCTCTGATGCTCCTAAATGAAAACTGAAGCCCACTAGGAAAATGAAGAAAATCTCTTCAATAAAACCACACTGGACCATCATGGTTGGTAAGTTGGTGGGATCAGCACCTCCCATAGAAACCTGGACTAGCATAGTGGGGAGGACAGCTGAAACCTGCAGTAGAAACTTGCAGAGTTTAATCCTGCAGGAGTTCAGGTACCTCAACTTGGACCTTGCAGCCAGAAATCAGCCTGAATCTCAGTAGACTATAGTACATTGCTGAGACTAATTAACCTAGACCCACACACTGCTGCCCACATTGCCTACTAGGTCAGCAGAGACACATCCTGAGGGAGAGCTCTTTTTGTTTGTTTGTTTTGTTTTATTTTTTTTCTTTTGTTTTTCTCTCTCTATCCTTTCTGGCTCTATATTTCTCTCCCTCTTTGTTCCTGTTCTTGTCCCATTCTGAATTTGTTCTCTCTCTCTGTCTTCTCGACTATCACTTTTATAGGGAGGTGAATACAGTTTCTAGCTTCCATACTGTTATCAGTTTGTTCTGTACTTTTTCTGTTCTTTTGCTCTGTCTTCTCCTATCTTTAACAGATCCCCACAATTTGCACAATCTTCCCATGTTCTCTAGGCTCATCTCTAACCTTTCCCTCCACCTCTATCTCTGTACCTCTCCCTACCCAACCACTGCTAAATCCTCATTGCAAAGGGTAAATTTGACATATTGAATGGTCTACTTACTACAAATATATTTAGGGCTGGCCCTAGATTTTGATCTAGGCTGCGTGGTTAAAAGTGACAGATAAGTGCTACCACAAATTGTCATTTTTTCAGCTGTGTCTAATGCTAATTGTGTCAATTGGGCTAAGGTGTTGTGATTGATCTAATAAGTTGTCCTCCCTGGTATAATGAAAACAAGATTGGGTAAGAATCATTAATGACTGAAAACTTAAAACGTCCAGCTATACCTGGAAGATATCTCTGAGAAGCAATCATCCCACAGGGGCTCTAAACACCAGTAATAAAGATAATCAAACTAAGAAATATTGGAGTATCAGCCCAGGAATTAAAGCAAAAAACAGCTCCAACAATAGAATTAAAAGTGAAAAGACACCTTGGTAGGACATAAACACAGACTTCTAGCCCACAAAAGGCAAATTCTAGGGGAAATGAAGTGGAAAAATATGATAATCAACCACCTGGACACCCTGAACTGGCAGCACAGGATGTAACCAAAGAGATGAGTGAGGCTATAGAAAAATTCAAACCAGAAATAATTTTGAAGATAACTACAGAGATGGTGAGCAGAGTGAAAGACATGATTAGAGGCTCTAGAACAGAAACAGGTAAAAAAAGAAAATAGCTCAGAACCATGCTGGAAGCCATGAATGCCCAGCATAAGAAAGAAATGGAATCCATGATGGCCCAACATAGAAAAGAAATGGAATCCATGAAACAGATTCAAACAGATATCCAAGAGATTAAATTCTCCATTGGAAGTATTCACAGCAGATTGAGAGAATGTGAAGATAGAATATCAGATATAGAAGACAGGATTGCAGGTTAGTGACTGAAAAAACAGAGATTTCTTAGAAATAGTAAGGGACCACAAGAAATCAATCCAGCAGCTGCTAGATGATGCAAAGGAAAAGAATGTAAGACTAATATGAGTCCAGGGAAAAACAGGAGAAAGTACAATTAACATAAAAAATGTTCACAGAACTAATAGTAGAATACTTCCCAGACAGAGGTACAGAATTTGACATACAGATAAGTGAGGCATATAGAACTCCAACTAGCCAGGATCAACAAAAAGCTACACCTAGACATATAATAGTCAAGATCCCAGAAATGTAACAGAAGAACAAAATCCTAAAAGCAGTTAGAGAAAAGTAACAAATCACATACAATGAAAAGCACATCAGAATCATGGCAGATTTCTCAACACAAACCCTCAAGGCAAGGATAGCCTGGAGTGAAGTATTTCAAGCCCTAAAAGAAAATAACTTCCAATGTAGACTGTGGTAACCTGAAAAATTGTATTTCAAAATTGATTGGGAAATTAGATACTTCCAAAACAAAGAACACCTGAGAAATTTCATGAACACCAAACCAGGACTCCAAACAATTTTAAACAATATCCTAGAGAAGGACAATGAAGGTTGCATCTCCATGAGGCCCAACAGAGTGAAGCCACCAGGAAAGGCAAGAAACTAAAGGGAAAGGGGGAAAAATAAAAGAGTCAACAATAGTAAAACATCTGACAAGGATGAATCAATATCTATCAATTATAACCATTAATGTTAATGGCCTCAATTCACAAATCAAAAGAAATAGACTAGCAGAATGGATTAAGAAGCAAAATCCAACAATATACTCTGTACAAGAAACATACCTAATTCACAAAGACATTCATAGACTGAAAGTAAAAGGATGGAAAACAGTTCTCTGTGCAACAGGAACAGGAAAAAAACCAGGGGTAGCAATCTTCTTTGCCCACAAAACAGATTTCAAACTGAAAGTAATTAAGAGAGACAAGGTCATTGCTTCCTTCTGAAGGGAACAATCTAAGCAGAAGAGATGACAATCCTAAATATATATGCACCAAATACGTATGTCCCCAAATATACAAAGCAAATATTAATGGACATGAAAAACCAAATAAGCACTAATACAATTGTAGTGGAGGACCTCAATACTCCACTGTCACAAATAGACAGATCATCTACACAAAAAACCAACAATGAAATTCGAGAACTGAACCATGCTTTTGAACAAATGGACTTAACAAAAGTTTACAGAGTGTTCCACCCCACAAAATCAGAATATACATTCTTTCCAGCTCCACATGGGTCATTCTCCGAAATAGACCACATGCTAGGTCTTAGGGCCTGTTTAAGTAAATGCAAAGAATTGAAGTTACCGCCTATATATTATCAGACCATAATGCAATAAAATTGGAGATCAATAGCATAAGAAACTGCAAAACCCCCACAAACACATGGAAATTGAAGGACACTCTCCTGAACAACCAATGGGTCACAGAGGAAATTAATGAAGAAATTAGACAGTTTCTACAAGTAAATGATAATGCCAGTACAACGTACAGGAATCTATGGGACACAATGAAAGCAGTCTTACCAGGGAAATTCATAGCCGTGAATGTCCATATTAGGAAAACAGAGAAAGCTCAAATAAACAACCTAGTGCTGAACCTCAAGCTCCTAGAAAAAGAAGGGCATGACAAAACCAAAGCTCATACAAGAGAGGAAATTATAAAGATCAGACCAGAAATCAATGCAATGGACACTAAGATAATGATACCAATATCAATGAATCAAAGAGTTGGTTCTTCAAAAGAATAAATAAAATTGATAAACCTTTAGCCAAACTTATCAAAAAAGGAAAGAAAAGGCTCAAATCCATGCAATTAAGAATGAAAAAGGTGAAGTCACAAGAGATAATGCAGAAATGCAGAAGATCATCAATAACCACTTCAAGAAACTGTACTCTAATAAAATGGAAAACACAGAAGAAATGGACAGAATCCTAGATACATATGAATTGCCAAAGTTAAATGAAGAAGATATAAAAATTTTAAATTTAAATTCCAACTATAATCAGTGAAATTAAAAATGCAATTAAAAATTTACCAATGAAGAAAAGCCCAGATCCTGATGTCTTACTGCTGAATTCTACAAGACATTTAGAGAAGAACTATCACCATTACTCTTTAAACTCTTCAATGAAATGAAAAGGAAAGCAATACTTGCAAATTAATTCCTGGAAGGAAGTGTTACTTTAATTCCAAAACCAGGGAAAGACCCAACCAAAAAAGAGAATTATAGGCCAATCTCCCTAATGAATATAGATGCAAAATTCCTCTACAAGATACTGGCAAACAGAATACAGAGGGTCAGCAAGATCATACATCCTGACCAAGTTGGATTTATCAAAGGGATGCAAGGATGGTTTAACATATGTAAATCAATAAATGGAATTCACTATATTAACAGAGTCAAGGACAAAAATCATATGATCATCTCAATCAATTCAGAAAAAGCATTCGACAAAATCTAACACCCATTCATAATAAAAACTCTACAGAAAATTGGAATAGAAGGTCTTTATCTCTATCTATGAAAACTTAATAGCCAACATCATACTTAATGGTCGAAAACTGAAAACTTTTACACTAAAATCAGAAACAAAACAAGGATGTCCACTATCACCACTCCTAGTCAGTATAGTTCTGGAAACATTAGTCACAGAAATTAGATAAGAGAAAGATATAAAAGGATTAACAATAGGAAAAGAAGAAGTTAAACTGTCATTATTTGCTGACAATATGATATTGAACATAGAAGACTCAAAAAACTGCCAAAAGACGTGAAGCCTTGATTGATACCTTCAGTAGAGTAGCTGAATATAAGATCAACACTAAAAAAACAATACCCTTCTTGTACAAAAATAACAGACTCACTGAGATAGAAATTAGGGCAACAATTCCTTTCACAATTGCATCCAAAAAATGAAATATCTAGGAATCTATCTATAAAAAGAAGAAAAAGACCGCTACATTGAAACCTACATCACTCTGAAAATGGAGATCAAAGAGCATATAAGAAAATGGAAAGTCATCCCTTTTTGGCCATACTTCCAAAACTGTTATATAGATTTAATGCAATGCCAATTGAAATTCCAACAATATACTTCACAGAACTAGAGAAAACAATCCAAAAATTCATTTGGAATCAGAAGAGACCTAGAATAGAAAAGTAATTCTAGGCAACAGAGACATGGAAGAGGGTATCACAATCCCTAACTTGAAACTATACCACAAAGCTACTGTGATAAAAACAGCATGGGAATGGCAAAGAAGCAGACCCAATGATCAGTGGAATAGATCAGAAGATGCAGAAACAACTCCCAGACATACTCAGCCACCTCATTTTTGACAAAGGAGCCAACCATCCTCACTGGAGGAAATATAGCCTCTTTAATAAATAGTGTTGGAAAAACTGGATTTCTATGTGCCAAAGATTAAAACTACTCATATCTATCACCATGCATTAAACTAAGATTGAAGTTGATTAAAGATCTGAATATTAGAAGAGAAACACTAAACTTCCTGGAATATATGTTAGGTAGAACTTTGGAAGGCATTGGCATAGGAAAAGACTTTATGAGCAAAACCACAGTAGCACAGAAAACTAGCACAAAGAATCAACAACTGAGGTCTCATCTTATTAAAAAGCCTCTGGCTACAAGAGAAACCACCAACAGAGCTAGGAGGCAACCTACAATGTGAGAAAAAAATTTTACCAGCTGTTACTCAAAGGACTACTATCTAGAATATACAGAGAACTTAAAAAAAAATCAGACTCCACATATTTAAAGACCCAATTCAAAAATGGGCATCTGAAATGAACAGACATTTCTTAGACAAAGAAAAGCAGCAAATAAACATATGAAAAAATGTTCACCATCACTGGTCATTAAAGAGATGCAGATGAAAACAACCCTCAGATTCCACCTCACCCCAGAAAGAATGGCTGCTATCAAGAAATCAACCAATATCAAATGTTGGTGGGGCTGGGGAGAGAAAGATACCCTTCTCCATTGTTGGTGGGGGTGCACACTGGTGCAAGCACTGTGGCAATCAGTATGGAGATACCTCAAAAAACCAGGACTAGAGGTCACATTTGACTCAGGTATTCCCCTGATGGGTATCTTCCCAAAGAATTAAAACAATCATACCACAGCAATATATGTGCACCCATGTTTATAGTGGCACAGTTTGTAATAGTGAAAGGTTGGAAACAGCCCAAGTACCCATCACCTTGGAATTGGATAAAGAAGATGTGGTTTTTTAATAAAATAGAGTATTACTCAGCCACCAAGAAGGAGAAACTAGAGACATTTTTAGCTAAATGGATGCATACTAAGGACATACTTTTAAGTGAGTTAAAAAGGACACACATATGTAAATACCAAATAATTTCTCTTGTTGGAGCAACTGAAAGTGTAAATAATGATTAAAATGAATAATTGATAGTGGGAAATAGGAAGAAAAAGTCCAAAGGGGTAGAGAAAGTGTGAGGGGTAGGGGAAAGGAAAGAAGGGAAAAGAAAAAGAATGAGAAAAGAAAAAAATGGAAACAAAGTCTTTGTAAATTGGGAAGGGTGGAGGGGTGAAGGGAGGGCTGGGAATGGGGAAATAATAAGAACCAAGAAACATCATGTACAGGTACAAGTTCCCAATGATAAATGTAAATGTATTGTATACCTAAAATGTACCAATAAAAGGATCTAAGGGGAAAAAAGATAGTATACAGATACAGGTGTATTGAGTCTATATATTATATACTTATATAACATGATACATACTCATTTGTAGCAGATATCATATATATTCATATACATACTAGTTTGTACATGTTAAAGTCCTAGGCCTTTTCTATTACTTTCCAATTTAAGAAATCTAGAGAAACTTAAGTGAGCAAATGGAAACACTTGTGAAAGATACTCATAAAAAAGGAACCTCCAGATGTAAGTGAGAATGCAGAAAGGATGATGAGTAAGTGTGCTCAAAGAGGAGAGCATTTTGAGATGAATCTTTGGCAATTTGGTTTATACTATAATCATTTTTTAAATTAAACTTTTATCATGTTTTTGATCAACTCTTGTATCTTAAAATGCATACTACATAATTCTGTTTGTACAAAAATGTATAAACTTAACAATCTATAGTGACAAAGTGCCTATTATGATTTTTTTAAAGATAAATGAGGACACATGAAATTTAGCAGGGTGATTGATATGTGCATTATCAAGTTTTGATGATTGTCTGATCTAGGATATGTGGCCAAAGGAGAGCTGAAAGTGAAAAAAATAACAAGTGGATTGAGGAAATTAATATCTTCACATTCATCAGAAGATTACTGTCATTCTCTAAATGATAAATGATAAGTGTGGAGAATGCGAATAGCTCTTTTTTTTCATACTGTGGATGAAACTTGGATACTTGTGCTTGAGAGGCAGGTGGTGGAACCACTGAGCTAAATCCTTGGCCCCAACGAAGACTCTTTTAAGACACAGTTATTTGATTAACTATCTCTTAATCTTTCAGCCATCCAAAAACCATCTGAATTCTGTTGCCTGTTCCCTTATACAAACATTTGGTCTAAGTTGGTCTAAGAAGAAACATTTTTTGTGGTAAAGTTTTTGTGAATAAGTCTCAAAAGCAAATATGAAGGACTAATAAATTGAGATACAATGTGAGACCCTGATACTTGTGTGTTATCTTGTGTTGGTATAGAAAGTTTTTAACTCTCTGTATGCACTTCATAGCATCATGCTGTATACCTTAAACATACACAGTAAAATTTATTTTTGAAAAGGAAATTTAAAAAGTAAAACTTACATTGCATAATAATGAGAACAGATATGGTTTGCAGGAACACTTGTTTCTGGTAGTGCTCCTTAGAAATGGAAAATTTTTTAAAGTACTGATTTTATATGAGAGTTATATCTTCACCTTTGGAAAGATGACAGACTTAGAGTTATTCAAAACTTTCAACATTTATCATATAATTTTCTCTCTTTGGTTAGGGAGGCAAAATCAAAATATTTTTACAATTAACCACTGAAGTTTTTAAAATAAACTCTCTTGTTTACATAGGCTTTGTTTCCATTTTTTTCTTTTCACATAATTTTTCCTTTCCCTTCTTTCCTTTGAAGGGTGGAGTGGGGGAAGGGCACACAGGTAATGGGGAAAAAGTAAGAACCAAGATATATCATGTACAGGTACAAGCATCCAATGATAAATGTAAAAGTATTGCATACCTAAAATGTACCAAAAGAGAATTTAAGTATTTAAAAATTTCTTAAAGTTGAGCTTTCCAGTTATGTACATGCAAACTGTATCTTTTAATGAAAACTTTCTGTCAAGTTAAAAAAAAATAAACTCTCTTGGCGAATGCATGAAACCACCATCCACAGTAGATTGAAGGTATGTTTCGTTGAAACAGGCAACATATTCTCAACAGAGGTTTGGACACAAAAAATGGTAGCAGCCAACCGTAGACCAAAATCAGGAGCCAAATTAAACCTCTCCTCTTTCATTTTGAGGGCATCAGGTGTTTTGTACCAGCGACAGAAAAGCTGACTAATACAACACCTTTGTTTCTCAAATGGCAAACCAATGGATTCAGCCCTGGAATGATAACGGCATAGAAAGGTGAGAAAAATGTAGCAGTGCTGGGGAATTACTGGGAACTGGTCACAGAAATAATGAAGAACAGAGCAGTCACAGTATGTCAGGAAAGAGAGGAAGAACTCAGGTTGCCTCCATGATATAACTAAACATTAAGCCATGTACAAACACCTTCAGATCACAACTATGTTCAGTAAAGGGTTACAGAGGGTGACACAAAGACCTCAAGCCATGACAATGAAGACAAAGTATTCTGTACTTGCAAAGGGGGGAAAAGCTGTGTGGAATCTGAAGGGCACACCCATAATAGGAACATTATTTGTCCTCTGATAAGAAATTGATAAGCATTTTGGGTACAGTGAGGAATAACTAGGGTCTATTAAGGCAAGGGTGCTAATGTTCTTAGCAGCACAAGGGTCAGGAAGTATCAGGTGTGAGTGAATTATCACAGTAAAGAATGTGGGGCCTTTCTTAAGATGCTCAAACAAGCTTACTAAGCTAATAAACCAATTGTTCCTATATCTTTGGATTCTGTCTCAATTCTTGATCTGAAATAAACACTCAATCTAAATTACCTGACTATATAATGTTGGTAAAAATACTCACTACAAGCTAACTTCTAATCAAAAGAAATTAGTATGTTGTCACTTCGTGGCTTATGTATTATGATCACATAAAAATAATTAGCTGCCAATTATTTGTATTTTAGAAAAACTTATGATGTTCAATCTGTCTATTATTTCAATCACTGCTTTTAGAAAATCAAACTATTTTCAGAAATTGAAGAATATTTAAGTTTAACTCAAAAACAAATAATTTTACCTTGACCTTGCAAGGTGGACATGGAAATATATAAAAGTAATAAATAAGCAAAGTATCCAGTTATGATATTGGTATGGCCTCAGGAAAAAAAAGGAATTTTTTAAAGTTTATGGCTTAATACCTCATTTTTGTAATAAATATCATGACAGCCTCAATTCCAAGGTCTTCTTTATCTCATTTAGTCACTAAAATCCTTCCATGATACCAGCACAAGAAAGCCTCTCTGGGTGACCAGTAGGCTGAACACTTCTTCAAGGTGTTCCCTGATCTTATCATGTGGGAGAATGTCAGCAGGGTGTAGTACTATTGTGAGGCAGTATGATTTGGTTTTTCTCTGCATCAAGGATTCAACTCAGGACTTTTTTAAAACTTAATTTTATTGGTACATTTTAGGTATACAATATAATGACATTCATCATTGGGAATTTGTACCTTCATAGAATATATTTTTGTTCTTATTTTTTCCCCATTCCACTCACCTCCCTTCAACCCCTCCACCCTCCCTATTTACAAACACTTTGTTTCCATTTTTTCATTTTCACATATTAATTCCATTCTTGTCTTTCCTTTCACCAACACTTGCCAATTCCCCTTCCCCTTTTGACCTCTTCTTCCTGTTTCACATTATCTATTATGCCTTTTGATCCTTATTTACACTTGCAGTTCCTCAGAGCAGAGAAACTATTTGGTATATATACATGTCTGTCCTATTTATTTCACTTAAGTGTATGATCTCAATGTGCATCTATTTAGCTATAAATGTCTCTAGTTTCTCCTTCTTTATGGCTGAGTAATATCCCATTTTATGAAAAACTCCACATCTTCTTTGTCCAGCCTCCAGTTTATGGGCCCTTGGGCTGTTTCCAAGTTTTAACTCTTACAAACTGTGCCGCTATGAACATAGGTGCACACACATGGTTGTGGCATGATTCTTTTAATTCTTTTGGGTAGATATCCAGTAGGGGAATAGCTGGGTCAAATGGGATCTCTAGTCCTAGTCCTTTGAGGTATCTCCATGCTGATTTCCACAGTGGTTGTACCAATTTACACTCTCACCAAGAGTGGAACAGTTTCCTTTTAAGAATGGCTATTTTCTGTGGCCTGCCTTGCAAGCCGAAGGATCCAATTTCTATCCTGGGTATGAAAAAACAAACAAACAAACAAAAAGAATGGCTACTATCACAAACCCAGGACTTTGCGCTGAGCTGAATCTCCATCTGAGTATTTCTCACTGTTATGTGTGTTTTGGAAATGAACAATTTATTTGGAAACATAAAGCATTGCTATAGGTTTAGAAACACTTTGGTTTCAGTCTTATCTTGGCCCCAGTGGGATGTGCGAATTTGTGAGATTTAATATTTATTATCTCGACCTGTGATACAACCATGACCCAGACAGTTCATGGTATTTCTGTGATAGTTAAATTAAGAAAATTGTCTACTTACATATAATGATGTATCTATTTACCTGTCAACAAGTCTTTCTGTGTATCTACGTACATATGCATGTATGTAGCTATCTATCCATCCATCCATTTGTTCTGCCTTTGGAGAAACTGACACATAAGAAGAAATTTCCAATGATTACTTTCAAAAATCTGTTTTAATTCTCCCAATACTTCCTCTCATTCTAAGGTTATAATGGTTTTTGTATATAATAAATAATATTATATAAAATATTTTCAAAGTTCATATATAACACAGATACTTTTCACAAAGATGATAAACCTCCCAAGGCCATTGTTATTTCACACAGGAGAAAACTGAGGCATACAGTGTGAATCCAAGAGGTGACAGAAACCAGATCACAACCCAAGATCCTCACTCCAAAGTGCTTTTATACATTAGCTTCCCATAAGACAGATGTTTGCAGGCCCAGCCCCATTCCACCTGTAAGAGCAAGCAGGTCCCAATGAGCAGGGATGTTTGCCAGTGAGGTGCACCTGTAGGCAGCTCCCAACCAGGGCCCCACCTATCTGGACCCTGGGGTTGGGCACACAGGCCCAAGCCAGAGGCTGCCCCAGAAAGAGCTATACATGTGCAGAAACATCAGCCAGAGGACAAATCATAGACACAGATGTGGCCATGGCCATGGGCAAGAACAGACAGAAGTGCAGAGACAAACAGACAAAAGGACAAAACTTTCTTTTCAATGAACAAAAATCTAGTAGTATAAATAAAACAATTTATCAGGTATCTTAAAATACTTTACAATAAACAGAATAGACAATTTGGGAAATTACTTAAATTTCTCTCTACTTCCTATGTATCTCTTTTTAATTATGATATATTTTAATAAGAGAAACCATGTGATATTTAAGCATATGTCTGACTTTTTTCACTTATTTGTCAAGTCTCATCCCTTTGCCTACAAATGGCTCAATTTTATCTTTCTTTATGGCAGAGTAGTACTCCACTGTGCATAAATACCACATTTTCTTTATCCATTCTTTTGTTGATGGACATATAGGCTATTTCCAAGATCCAGCTATTATAAATTGTGTTGCTATAAACATAGGTATACATTTTGATCCTTAGTTACACTTTTAGTTTTTCACAGCAGAGAAACTATTTGGTATTTACAACGTGAAACAGGGAGAAAAGACCTAAAGGAGTAGGGGAAATGGGGGGCACAGAAGAAAGGAAAGAAGTGGAAAGAAAAAATATGAGAAAAAGAAAAAGTGAAAACAAAGTCTTTGTAAATAGGGAAGGGTGGAGGTGGTAAAGGGAGAGCAGGGGAATGGGAAAAATATAAGAACCAAGATACATCATGTAAAGGTTCAGGATCCCAATGATGAATGTAACTGTATTGTACATCTAAAATATACTAATAAACTTAATGCAGAAAAAAATGGGTATGCAAATATCCTTGTAATATGATAGAAAATTATCTAAAGGGGCAATAGCTCAGTCAAATGGAATTTCTACTTTTAGTTTTTGAAGAACCTCTATACTGATTTCAGTAGTGGTTGTAGCAGTGGTTTACATTCCCATTAGATTATAACTCTAGCTGACATTAATTATTATTCTCTGAGGAGGTGTATGACATCACATCACTTGGCATTGCCTGATAAATCACTCATCACTCAAACTCTACTGTGTTCAAGTTTAATGATAATTTTTACATATTTTTCTCTTTATTTCAAACGTATCTTAAAGCATGTATATCTTATAAGAGGACCACACTTACTGCATTATTGAAATGTAAAAAGTGAAAACATGCAAGTGTTGTTTTACTTTCCAACTTAATTGACATTAAACATTATCACTTTCTTCAGAATAGCACTCTATGGTTATATCAATGAAGTGAAATATACTGCTTTTCCAATTTTTATCTATTATAGTTATGGGTCTTTACCCAAAAGTGATCCTATATGTTAGCAAGAAAAAAGTACATAAGCACTATCTTACTAATTATAAATGTTCAGGGGAAAAAAGTTAAATGATATTTAACTACTCAACACTTTCTTGAAAAAGATTAAAATTCAGTTATCTGAATTTGTTGAACAACCTTGGCCATAAAATATTGTGAATTTTATAAATCTTATAAATTTATATTTTACTTCATAAATTTCAGAAAATAACCAAAAATGTAAGCATTTCCACCATAGTGGCTGTTTTAATCATCACAGTGCTCACTAGCATGGTCTTTCTCAGCTGCCAGATGCCAAATACTTCATGCACATAAAACACGGTGTGATAAGATTTTCATGAAGAAACATATGAATAAAATGTAATATCACATTAGATAGTAGAAAGGCAAATGGGAAAAGAAAAGAGAAAATCAAGGAAGTTCAGAAAGAAAGTTGAAATTGACCTTATCGCCTGCCTTGTATATGTGTTTACAGTCAGAGTTAAAGGCAGATTGAAATAACCATCATATGAAATTCATCATCAAAAACATCTTAAAGTGGCTCATGTTTTTGAGATCCTTGTATTTGAAGTTGGGACTTTTGGATTCTATTGAGTCATGTTCATTTTCCACAATTTTATATACTTTAGCTGCTGTTAAAATAAATAATTTTAGGTAAACTAATGGAATGAATCTGTGAGAACATTATGTAATTCTGGAAATTATTTCCAAAAATTTCCTATTTCCAATTCTGTATAGGTATAAAAATGTCTACATATTTGTATTACGGATAAGAGATTAGATAATTAAAAAGAGATTAATTGGAGCCATAATAGAAAGAAGGACATTATATCTACAAAGTAAAACCATGTTAATCAAGCAGGAGTATTGCCTTATATCATGTGTCCTCCCAGGAAATTATTAGACAGAGGTCTAAGTGAAGTGAACTTTTCTTCTGGTATCAATGGAAAAGAATTACACAGTCCTACAGAGTTAGTTAAATAAATAAATTCTAATTCTGATTCTACAAAATCTCTAGATTCCTTAAGGTTTCATTCAGGTGTCTACTCATTATAATAATTAATTATTTAACTACTATTGGCAACTACTATTATATGCTGTATAGATTAAAAGAATATGACAGAAAATACAACTACTGTATGGGCACTTAGTAAAATAATATCAATTAAATTAAACCCACAAGTCAGCATTTTGAATTTATATATTTACAAGGTAAAGTTAATGCACATTAAAATTTAATTTGCTATGTTTAGGTATGGCTTACTGAAGATAGGTGAATGGGTCTACTTTACATCCAGGCACAGCACATTCCAAGCCAATATATAAATGTAATAAAAACACATTAACTTCTCAAAGGGAGACTGTAGAGCATTGAAATATTTTTCTGACAACTATATGACCAAAACTTCAAGGAGAACCATGCCACTTTGTTTTAAGAAATACTTTTCTCAGTGCCACAATGACTTCCTTGTTCCTGAGGCTGTGTATCATGGGGTTGAACATGGGAGTCAGGATAGTGAAGAAGAGAGACAGCAGTTTATCAGTTCCTGAAGAACGGTTGGACTGAAGTAAGTAATGCTAGCAGATCCAAAAAACAGCACCACCACCAGCAGGTGTGAAGAGCATGTGGAGAAGGCCTTGGTCTGTTCACAACCTCAGAATGGTGGTAACGATTTCACTATAAGAGGCAAGGATCAGCATGAACGGGAGAGCAGCAAACAACATCATTACTACATAGACACCTCGTGAGCAGAAGTGTCCCCACAGGCCAGCCTGAGAATGGGGGCTATGTCACAGAAGAAGTGAGGAATTTGGTTGGACTTACAGAAATGTAGAGAGAATACCTGGCACGTTTGCCATATCTGGACTGGGATTCCACCCAGCCAGGAGCCAGCTGCCAGCTGAGCACACTTCTTTGGGTTCATGAGCAGAGGATAGTGCAGAGGGTGACAGGTGGCCACATAGTGGTCGTAGGACATCACAGCCAGTAGGAAGCACTCAGTGGATCCCAGCACAAGGAAGAAACACAGTTGTGTGGCACAGCCCAGCATGGAAATATTTCTCTTCTGTGTCCAAAAGTTGAAGAGCATCCTAGGAAGAGTGACTGAAACATAACAGATTTCCAAAGAAGAAAATTTTGCCATGAAACAATACATGGATCTCTGCAGTACCAGATCCAGGCTTGTCATTATGATTATGAGGCTGTTTCCAATTAGGATAATCAAGTAAATGATGGCAAACACCTGAGACAGAAACCCCTGGAGGTTTGGAAGGTTATAAAACCCCAGCAGGACAAAGTGTCTCACCATGGAAACATTGCTTCCTGAACATATCTCTTCATGTGTCATATGTGGAAATAATTGGATGCTCAAGTAATTTAATCACCTTTAACTTTATTTAATCATTTTTAATACAAAGATGGCACACAAAATGATTTTTGTGCCCGATAGGAACAAAAATTATAAATATAGGCGCTCTAACCTTGTAGTTCTTTACTTTTTGTTATTAATAAAGACACATGTAAGGTCTTCATTCTTTTTTCCCTTCCAAGAGAAATTATATTTGTTGATGAGGTACATTATTTTAAATGTTACTCCTATTTGAATTCCCCAAAGCTCAAACTCTGAATGGTAGCAAACTCTGAAGTGTAGCAATGATTAATTTCTTCGATTTACCATGATGTCTTCACTTGTCAGAGTCCCTTTCTACCATTTTCAATTTAAAATTAATTGTATTATTTAAGTAAATATTTTATGAAAAACTCAATAGTTCTTAGAGCTTAGTACAGTTAATTTTTATTTCTGCCTGCATTCTTTTCATAGTTTTATTCAGCTTTTCCTTTCTGTATGACATGCTTCTTCATTGTTAAGAAATCATAATATGCTAACCATAAAACATGGTATATTATTGTTTCATAATTTTATTTGCATTTTAATGTAAGATCTATGAAATTAGCATTTGTAAGCTTTATCATGAGTTTTCATGGAGAAGAACTCAAGGTCTTCTTTTTGGGTAAAGCTCAGCATTTAAAAGGTACAGCTAACATCTATGGCTAAGGAAGCAACTAATTAGAATGTGCAGATTTGATTTGTGCATTTATGATATGGAAGGAGCAACGACCAAAATTCATCTGCATCATTGCCCTACATCATTCAAGTCTTCACTAATTATTGTTTTTCTTCGCATTATTTCTTCCATTCAATCCTTAATGTATGTATGTGTGTGTTTTTACATGTTTGACTGTACTAAAGTGTGATTATTTATCTTAATATGTTCTTTCCTTATCACTATAGTTATACTATACATTTCTATTGGTATTCTATATATATTGTATGCAAATCAGTGTTTCACAAAATTGGATTCCCTAAATTAACTTATAAATTATAAATGAGTGAAATTGGTTGCATTACTAGACTTCTCCCCAAGGTGCACACCATGTCCTCACCAATATGCAGATCTCACCACCAGACATGGATTGAGTAGAACTTCCAGTGTGACTGTGTGTGCTCAAGATGTGCAATTGGAGTCAGGGTATTTACCAACTACCGTGATTTCATTCACTCTTGTGGCTGTAGCAGTTCATCTCATTGTTTCTGATATGTACT
The DNA here is from genome assembly GCF_000247695.1 of Heterocephalus glaber. The sequence continues at coordinate 680,275 of NW_004624921.1, forward strand.
GTATCACATCCTTGTTGTGTGTTACTTGAAAAGCAAAGGAGGCTAAATCACCATGGAGAAGAGATTTACAATAACCCTAATCTGAAATTCATGCTGAGTCTGGACCATGATCAAAATGAGAGTTTAAAAAGTACAGAGACACAGGTGCTGGTGGCAAATGGGCACATCTGTGATCCCACCACTCTGGGAGGCTGAGGAGGAAGGTCTTGAGTAAAACACAGCAACATAGGGAAAACCTATCTGAAAATAAATAAAGAATAAATACAGGTCTGCATAAAAACCCAGGATTCAGTCTCATGTATTACACAAAAAGCACACACACACACACACACACACACACACACACACACAATTGGAAAAATGACAGTGCATGAACCACAGGGCACCTTAAAATTTTCTGAAAATGAAAGGAGAGTTATACATAAATTCCTTTCATCATCTACAAAATTCCAGATAAGATATTAAGGTACATCTCAAAGAGGGCTTAAAAAACTTAAATAAACTTTCATAATTATATACTTCCCTTGAAATGCGATGTTTGAGACTCTAAAGCGGCCATAACTTGATATCATGTGAGAGAGACAATGTTGGAGGTGAGGCTGTGAGGTTGATAACAGATACAAAGCTCCAGTTAGAGTAGCTGTGCTCTGCTCCTAATTGAAATGAAAGTATAGGACGTCCTAGTATAAGGTTATTTTTTTAAAGTAAAGTAAATGAAAGATTTTGAAGGTTTTCATCCTAAAGAAAAACTATATACAAGGGTTAAATTATTTTGAATTGAGAATGACACAATGTATACATGTATGCAAAAATCACATCAGAATATAATACAGTAACATACACAATATTATATATATTATATATATAATATATATATAATATGTAACTAGTTCTGTAACAGAATTTCTATGATGGTCAGAAATTAGTATGTAATTAAGACATTAGTAAGATATGATTTCATGTTAAGACAAACATATACTCATTTTTACTATACTATCCTCCACACTATAATCACATTTCATTCATTTCCTGTTTATTCAAAATAGACACTCATCTGGGAAAGGTAAGCAAAACAACAAGACATCCCTTTGATACAGAATCTCATTTTAATGATGCCCATTCAGTGTCTTGCTCATTAATTACATAAAGTTGAATCCTATGGAGATAACATTCTAGGACTTGTTACAGAAACAATGCTTAAATATACACTTACACATAGCAACCATTTAATAAATAGTAAGAATCACAATGCTAATCATGACAAAATCATAATATGTAATCTATGAGCTCACTATCCAAAAAGTACTTTTCATTTTGATCTCATTTGATCTCATAATTAAAGTTAGGAAAGTACAAAGTCTATCTGTATCAGTGATTTACAACTTAATATAATAAACTTATTTTTAAAAACTTTTTGTAATTAAGTATTATTTCCCAGAGCTCAAATACAGATACTTACAGAATTTAATTTGCATTAGTTGGAAGGAGCTTATGCTTAGCTGTTTTGGATCAAGGTTAAATATCATATTTACCTTTATTGGCTGAATAAGAGATGAGAAAGAAGAAAGATTTATTTCAAGGGTAGGTAATTTATTTGAATCAGGGGCAAACAATCAGCTCAAATATGTTCTATCATCAGAGCTAATATTGCTCTTTAAGTACTAAATATTTTCCACCCTGGGGATGAACTTGTTTCTCAATTAACCTTCTAATTAAACTAAACCATTCTGCCTGCCACCCAAGGAATTTGCTACAACATCCAAAACTCTGTGGCCCTGCTGCTTCCATAAATTAGCAAACCCACATCCTTTTAAGTGAGGACTAAAAACTATGAGCCTTGCTAACATCACAACAGTATAATTATCATACCAAATGAGATGTTGTTTAAAAGATGCATGCACACTATGTGTCGGACTAGAAAGTTGGTTTTTCTACCATCCAACATTGAGATGTAAGAGTTCTAGGGCTGCCAGATGGCTGTGTTATCTTCACTATAAGTCTTCCTTCACCAGCTACACAATACCAGGCTGGACTCATCATACCTTCCACTGAAAATGGGATGGGAGACAGGGTAATGAAATAGGACCTCTTACCTATTTCTTCAGCAGTAAAAACTGGTAATTGTATGCAAAATTTTGAGACACAACTCCTTATGTAAAATAGAATTAAAAGAGCCCACCAAGCTGAAAGAGAGGAAACAAAATAAATTTTCCAGCTGAATTGCCCTGCGAATAGGTATGAGACTCTGTTTCTGTAATTAACAGCTCTTGATAATCAAAATGTGAAATTGCAAGTAGTGATGTGACCTGGATATGGTTGGAGACGGCAGGAAGAGTGGTGCAACCACTGTGGAAATCAGTATGGAGATACCGCAAAGAACTAGGACTAGAGGTCCTATTTGACCCAGCTATTCCCCTGCTGGGTATCTTCCCAAAAGAATTAAAAGAATCATACCACAGTGATATATGTGCACCCATGTTCATAGCAACACAATTTGTAACAGCTAAGGTCTGCATAAAAACCCAGGATTCAGTCTCATG
>NW_004624921.1:700148-720603 GCF_000247695.1 Heterocephalus glaber
AGAGAAAAGAAACAAATCACATACAAAGGAAAGCCCATCAGAATCACAGCAGACTTCTCAACACAAACCCTCAAGGCAAGAAGAGCATGGAGTGATGTATTTCAAGCTCTAATGGAAAACAGCCTCCAGCCCAGATTCCTGTACCTTGCAAAACTATCTTTCAAAATTGATGGTGAAATAAGATACTTTCATGACAAAGAGCACCTCAGGAATTTCATGAATACCAAATCAGGATGCCAAAAATTTTTAGGAAATATCGTAGGAAAAGACAAGGAATATCACAACACCATGAAGGCCAGCAGAATGAATCCACTGGGCATGACAAGAAATTAAATGAAAAGGGGGAGAATCCAACAAAAAGAAAAAAGTCATGACAATGATGTCAATAAGTATTAGTTATAACTATCAATGTTAATGGTCTCAATTCAGTAATCAAAAGAAATAGACTAGCAGAATGGATCAAGAAGCAAGATACAACAATATGCTGCATACAAGAAACACACTTAATTTAAAAAGAAACTCATGGACTGAAAGTTAAAGGGTGGAAAGCAATACTCCATGCAACAGGAACCCCAAAAAAGCAGGAGTAGCTATCATCTTTGAAGATCAAATGGATTTCAAAATCTGAAACACTTCTAGTCCCAAGAATTTCAGATAAGGGATAGTCAACTTGTATGTAAAAATCTATTTTGAACATGTGTTTTCATTTCTCTCAAGTCAAAACTTAAGAACAGCACTGTTGGTTCTTAATAGTAATACAAGAATTTCTGTATTGTTTTCCAATATGGTTTTATCATTTTAAATTCATATTAGCAGTATTAGAAAGTTCTAACTGGTTCTCACCTAAGCTAAAATTTGTTCTTTTAAAACCTTTAACTTAATCTCCCTAATGAGTGTATAATATGATCTTGTTATTATACTGATTAGTATTTTTCTGATTCTAAGGTTGCACATCTTTCCTTATGTTGTACTGGCTATTATCTTCTTCTGTCTACTTTTTAATTGGGTTGTCTACTAATGAGCTTTAAGTGTTCTTTATAAATTCTGGTCATAGTTTATATGTATTATAAATGTGTTCTGGTAAGAACTACTTTTCATTCTCTTAATGATGTCTTTTAAAATTCTAAGTTTTGATGGAATCTCATTTATCAAATTTTTTCTTTTATACATCATGTTTTTTGTATCCTAGGAAATTCTTGCCTACCCTAAATTCATGAACATTTTCCCTTATAATTACTTTTTAAAGTTTTATAGTTTCAATCTTTCATTTTTAGGTTCATAGATTCTCAAGTTATTTTTATGTATGGAAATAAAGGGTTGAGGTTAACTTTCTACATACAGATACCAGGTATTCTAGTACCATTTGTTGAAAACATATTTTCCTCTGCTCTTGAATTGCGTTTATGTTCTATAAAATGTTAATATTAAATAATCTTTCAAAAATCAGTGGACCATGTATGTGTGGTTCTATTTCTAGAGTCTCTGTTTTATTCCATTGATCTATATGTCTTTCCTTATGCCAACATTGAATTGATTACTGTAGCTTTAGAAGAAGGCTTAAAAAATTAAAAAATAAATGTCTTTCAACTCTTATTTTTTTTCTTTTTACTTTTCCGGGTCCTTTCCACTCCTACATAACTTTTACATTTCAATATCCAATTCTTCATTTATAGCAAGTATACATAGATCTGAATTTTTTATATACTTTGTGTTTTCTAATCCTGCTAAATTCAAATACAAGGTCTAGGGGATCCTAGAGATTTCTTAGTATTTTTTCTATAGATGATCATTTCATCTACATATAAACATTTTACTTCTACCTTGCCAATCCTATGCCATTTGTTTATTTTTATCACCACATTATTTTGGTTTGGGCCTATGTTTCAAAGTTTAATGGACAGATGAAATGTAGGCATATCTGCCCTGGTTCCACACCTTAGGGAGAAAGCACTGTATATTTTCCATTCATATAAGGCATTTTTTGCTGGAAGTATGGAGTACATATCTTTTATCTGTTGAATATTTTCTGTTCAACTTCTAGTCTCCTCATAGCTTTTACCATGATCATCTGTAGAATTTAGGCCAATACTTTTTTCTGCAACTACTGATAGGACCACATGGCTTTTTCCTTTCCTTTGTTAAAATGATGACTTATGGGGGTAGATCTTCCAATGCTGAAACACCACTGCCATCCCTATAATAAAACCACTTACTATATACTGCCATATTTGACCTCTAATAGTTTGCTTTGTTAAACAAATTTGTATTTATGTTCATACATTTCTCTTCTGTTTTCTTTTTCCAGTTTTTTTATTAGCACAATGTTGATTTCCTAAAATGAGAGGAGAAAGTTTCCTTCTTTTTTCTACTTTAAATGTTTGATATAATTTATTAGTTAAACTGTATATGAGCCTGTGGTTGTCATATAGTTAGGTTTTCAAGCTAGGAATATACTTTCTTTAATAAATGCTATTCAAATTTTATGTCTTACAGAGTCAGTTTCATTAAAATTTGTCTTCAAGGTACTTTACAGAAGTTGTCAAATTTATTTCAAAAAATATTTTTCTAATATGCTTTCTATATCCTTTTAAATTCTGTAAAATCTGTGGTAATGTCCTCTTAATCTTAATACTATAATTTTAAAAAATGTATAATTAATATCATTTAATAAGAAGAAAAGTTCTAAAGGAATAGGGGAAGTGGTAGGGGAAGGGGAAAAGAAAGAAGGGAAAAGAACAATATGAGAAAAGGAAAAAAATGGAAACAAAGTCTTTGCCAATAGGGAAGGGTGGAGAGGTGAAGGGAGGGCAGGGGAATGTGGAAAAATAATTACCAATCTACATCATGTAAAGGTACAGTATCCCAATGATGACTTTAACTGTATTTTATACCTAAAATGTACCAATAAACTTAGTGGAAAAAATACAATTAGGGAAAAAAGTCATAAACTTTGCATAGAAAGAAATTTAAACTATTGCCTCATTGAATATTAACTAACAGATTTCTGAGATTCCTAACATAATTTTGAGACAAGTTCAGGTTTGAATTTTTCAACTTACATAAAACCTGCATTGACAAAATGAAGATGATTGTGCTTTCTGTGTACCTGTTTAAAATTTATCTAAAAATAGACTATGTAACAGAGATTTCCTTGAAAATTCTTTAGACCTGAAAATATATTGACCTAGGAGATAGATATACTGCTTAATCCAACTTGACAGAGATTTTATTAAAACCATTTTGGAAACAAACAAAACAAAACAAAACAAAAGATGATCATCCCAAAATTTCCCAGAAGAGTAATAAGATAAATAAGTAGAAACAAGATAGTGTTACTTTCATGCTAGGGTTATTAGTAATTCCCACTAAAATGAATCCAGTTAATGAGGAGTAATTTCCTTGGTCCCTTATTCATAATCTTATTAAGATTTTGAGAAACTAATAAAAAACATACATTCATATATTACAAGTCTTCATTGTCCTATTAATCCTGGTAATGTCATGTTTTAAAAAGCATTTTCCTTTATTTGAAAAGAAAATAAAAAATCTAGTATGTCATACAATTGAGAATATTTAATCCAAATCCAGATCTAAATCTTCATGATATATTTGTGTTTCAACATGTTCCTTGATTTTTAATGGCCTTATTTCCTTATTTCATGGAATACATGTGGATGAATTGAAATCATATTGGATCTTTAAAATGATACTAAATAAAGCAGATAATACAGAGACAAAGGTAGAAAATGCCTTATTAAGCAACTTCTAATTTTTATAATATCTGCATATACCTAAAATTTATATAATGTTCCTAAATCTCATGATTTGATCAAAATTTCTTCTAGAAATACAGCATAACACCTGCTAATATTAAATTACTATGGCACTTTTATTGGTCTATCATTTCTTTAGCATTTTATGAAAGAAATAATTTTCATTTACTTTTCTTTAGAAATCTATTATGATTTTGACATAATCTTCATTATCTGTTTATAGCAATGTTCTGATACAAAAGAGTCAGCCTTTTGTTAAAAAAAATGGACTAAAAAGAAGCAAAAACAACACATTTAACAATGTATTTACAATTCACTGAGGTAAGAGTACTTGGATATCAATAATTTGGAATAGAATGCGAGAAAATCAATATTCCTGAGATGTTTAGGTTTCTCTACCTTTTATACAAGTACAACTTTATGCTTCTCTGTTGACATATGAGAAATGAAATGCAGATGATATATTTTCCAGTTTTAAAAAACCTAAGTAAGATATAGCATGTTCCACATACAACAATTTATGTATACTGTTTTTAATGTGCCAAGTCAATATTTTTTAAATAAAACAAAAAAGTATCTGAAATTCACATATGTGTTTGCACACCAATAAAATAAAGACTTTCTTATGTTACCAGAGTAAAATAAAAAATTGGAATATTATCTCATGGATAGTATTAAATTCATTCAGATTCTTCCAATTCTGATTTAATATATAATTGTATCAGACATAAGATAGGATAAAATATTAAAATAAGAAGAAAGCATAAAATGATTCAGTGTTTCATTTCTCAAATTATTTGTTTTTCTAAAATGGTGATTAGCTGTTTCTTTTTACCCTAGATTTCTAAGTTTCCATTTACAAACATACCTGAGACAAACAGGTCTTTGGTAGCTGAGCCCTAGGCAAACAGCAGCTTATTTTACCAGGCAGCTTTGGGGACTTTGCACTCTGAAGTTATTTCCCTGAGGCTTTGGTGTGATTAATCTTACTTCTGGTTTGGTATTTTGTTCTGTAAATACACTGACGTTAGTTCTATTGAGTTTTAATTATTCACAGTTGTAACCAAATTAAGAAGAAAACTGCAAATGATTTTTAACTCTAAAATGTAATATAAATTTCCCTTCTCTGATCAAAGCAGAAATTTAATGAATTCCAAATAACCCCTAATTAATCACTGTCACTTCCTGTCTGTTGTCCATTATTTCTCCCATTTTTCAATACTCCCCTATACCATCTGAAAATTTTCTGTCTTTTGATACAATTATTTTATATAATAAAGAGTGTAATGAATTCATTAAAACATTCACACTCTTAAAGAAAACATTTCTTTGCTTATTACTATTTTCATAAAGCAGTGCAGCCACCACCACTATCTAATTCCAGAATATTCTCATCACTCCAATAAGAAACTAGACCTACTAGCAATCATGGTTCTTTCCCCTCACCCTACAATCCCAGGCAACTACTAATTTGTTGCCAATGCTCCTTATTTGTTCATTCTGAACAGCCCATACAGATGGAATTATAAAGTATTTAGTCATTTGCAACAGACTTCTTTCATCTTCCTGAATATTTTCAATGTTTACCTATGTTCTTGTGTGTGTCAGGATACCCTTACTTTCATGGAATGTTCCTTTTTTTGGATATAATACATTTTGATTAATCCTTAACTAGTTGGTGAAGGAATAAGCAATTGGCTTATTTCTACTTTCTGGCTAATATAAGTTATGATATTGAAATGATATTGAGGGAAAAGCTATAACTCCGAACCCTGCTAGATATTCAAAGTGTGAGTTCAGATTTTCTAAAATCAAATGAATTCTAAGAAAAACAGAGGTTAAAAATAGGAACAATTTATTGAGAGAAAGAAAGCTTCTGTCCAAGAGAGACAGAAGGGGGACCAGAAAGTGGTTTGCCCACTAACCCAACTTGTCAAAGGTGTTTTATGGGACAAAGCCAGGAGGTGAGGCAGGTTCAAGGTGAGTCAAAGTGGGAAGAAACTGTATTCAACTAGTGAGATTACATTTATAGTCACTTAGGTAATATTAATCCAATGAGAAATCACAAGGTGGATAAAACTATGAGTAACCAATAAGATTATGACAAGATATAGTTGCTAATATTGATTGAAAAGGGATCCAATGAGGAAACAAGTCATGTAGCAAGCACACAAGGAAGGAGCAAGGATTTTCTGTGGAAAAGAGTGGGTCAGGGATCTTTCTTGGAAGATCTTGGTCCCCCCCCAGGTGATTGATACCTATTTATAATATCAATCACTGCTATTAATCCAACATGGGTGTGGTAGCTTCCTCTTCTTTTACAATGCTGTGTCTTGATTGTCTTGATTGTTCTCCATGTTGGCTCCTCATGGGCTGGCCCAGTCTAACTGCCTACCAGATATCTAATTAACTTACCTATCTGCAATAATGCCTCCACCTCTTTGTTTTCTGTGGTTTTAGGCCAGTTACTAATGCAAAACCTCACCAAGTCTCAGAGCCAGGTCATTGAAGAGACAATACCTTGAGTGAAAACTATGGCAGTTGTGGCACTTGTTGTATGGCCAGTTTTCTTACAGAAAGAAGGGTAGGTCTGGATTTACCAGTGGGATGAGCCACAGCAAAGGTTCATGAGGCACTGAACTCTGTCTCTCTGCTATAAGGCTAGTGTTTGTTTGGTCATTTAAGTTACAGGGTAAATTCTTATAATTGAGGCCATCAAGTATCCCCTGGCAGTGTGAGGCACAAGCTCCTTCCAGAGATGAAGTGTGAGTTGCATGTCCCTCCCCCTTTTCTGCAATATTCTGAGGGCTGTGGCCCAGAAAGAATACATGAATGCCAGAAGTTTCCTATTCTGCCACACTGCTGATGTCATCTCTCAGAAAGAGCTAACTACAACAGTTTGATTATATTCTGTCTTAGTATAGTCCTTTTTGATGGAATTTTAGAAAATCTTTGAACTTCTTGCAGTGCACTTGAATTTTTATATCTTTTTCCAAATGTGGCATCTTTTTGGTTGTTATTGCTCCTCTCTCTCTCTCTCTCTCTCTGTTATTTTTTAGGACAGGGTCACAAAATTTAATGTATGTAATTCAGGCTGGCCTCGAATTCACAGTGATGCTCCTGACTCAGTCTCCCAAGGGCTGACATTACAGGCATGCATGGCCATGTTCAGCTTGGCTCTTATTTCTTTTTATTTCTACTAAGTTTATTGGTACATTTTAGGTATAAAATACAGTTACATGCATCATTTGGATCTTGTACCTTTGCATGGCATAGATTGGTTCTCATTTTTTTCCCCATTCCCCTGCCCTCCCTTCACTCCCTCCACCCTTCCTTATTTACAAAGTCTATGCTTCCACTTTTTCCTTTTCTCATATGTTTCTTTTCCCTTCTTTCCTTTCCCCTACCCCTCCCACTTCCCCTACTTCTTTAGACCTTGTCTTCCTATTACACAGTATCAATTATACATTTTGATTCTTATTTACACTTTTAGTTTTTCACACCAGAGAAACTATTCAATATTTACACATGTGTGTCCTATCAATTTCACTTGAGTATGGCTTCAATGTGCATCCACTTAGCTATAAATGTCTCTAGTTTCTCATTCTTTATGGCTGAGTGGTACTCCATTAAAAAAAAAACACCACATCTTCTTTATCCAGTCTCCAGTTGATGACCACTTGGGCTGTTTCTAAGTTTTAGCTATTACAAACTGTGCCATTATAAACATGGGTGTGCATATATCACTGTTCTATGATTCTTTTGGTAAGATACACAGCAGAGGAATAGCTGGGTCATAAGGGACTTCAATTCAAGTTGTATGAAGTATCTCAATGTTGATTTCCACAGTGGTTGCACCAGTCTGCACTCCCACCAACAATGAAGAAGGGTTCCTTTCTCCCCACAACTATGCCAGCATTTGTTATTGGTTAATTTCTTGATAGCAGCCACTCTTCCTGGGGTGAGGAGGAATCTCAGTATTGTTTTCATCTGCATTCTCTCAAATGATGTTATTTCTTTAAATAAGCCCTTTGGCTGTCCCTTTTCTTCTTATCTTTCTTCAACTCCTATGATGCAAATTTCATTTTTTGATGTCACATATACCCTGTGAGTTTGCCTCACACTTTTTCATTATTCTTTTTCTTTCTTCAATTTTAATTCTATATTTTCAAGTAACCTGTCTCAGGGCTCATAGATTCTTTCATATCCTTTATTAATTCTGTTGTTGATGCTCTCTCTCTCATCATTTTTATTTCACTCTTTGCATTCTTTACTCCAAAATTTCCTCTTTCTGATTTCAATTTTTCTGTTGAAATTCTTCATTTTTTTAGTTCATTAAATAATCTCTTTGTCTACCCATAATAAAATTCTCTGAGCTTCCCTAGATAAATTTCTTAGAGTTTTTATGTGGAGAGAATATCAGTAGACTTTTCTTTAAGGACAGTTGCTAGGATTTTTTTTTCAGTGGAGATCTATTTCTTTGTTTCTTTCCCTTCATTTTAAATTTATGTTGCTTACTGATTGACATCTACTCATTTGAGGGAATGATTCTTTCTTCCAAACTTCACAGGCAAATTTCACTGGGGAAAGACTTTCCCTTATGGAAGATTGTGAGCACTCTGTCAGGTAGACAGGGAGGTTCTGCCTCAGAGGGGTCAGTGGCATCACCTCTTTGCTGTTCTCTCAGCTCCAGTCAGTGGAGGAGAGCACAGCATGGCCATAAGGGTCAATAATGAGTGTGTGACCAGGGCAGTAGTGAGGGTCATGTGGTATTCAGGTGCCAAGTTTCCTGGAGTTTTCACAATCTCCTTTCCTCTCACTTTGCAGTCATTTACAGGGAGCTCTTTAGTTGTACTGGCTCCAGTTCACATGCATATGCATGATGGCAATGACACAGATATGTTTTCTTTGTCTCCCATGCAGTAGACATAGGTCTGAGGATGGAATCAGGGACACTTGTGCAGGGAGAGGAGCTGGGATTTGGGGCAACAATGCCAAGGTATAATTTCTCAACCTACTTTATGTACAACACATGGTTTACTGGACTGTGAGTGGCCAGGGGCCAATGTCTGTATGTGTATGTGTGTGTGTGTGTGTGTGTGTGTGTGTGTGTGTTAACAGCAATACAGAAGCTATCGGCCCAGGTGTAAGCTAGGTGACTATGGCAACAGAACTTGTGTATCAGTCATTTCTCATTATAATATCTAGAATCTAATGGATTCCACCTATGCTAGATTATGTACTTAAATATCTATCTTTATCTTCTCTTTGTATCTTTAAGTCAATTTTTTCTCACAATCCACCAATGACTGACAACACACATTAAAGATCAAATAGTATAATATTAACAACCACGTGGTGTGGAATAACATCATCTTAAAGATCCTATATCTTGGTTCCTTTCTTTATCTGTGTCCCTGAAATTCTAGAACAGAAGTATGATGCAGATTAAATATGATAAAATGTAATCAAATGCTGTGTATGGGATTACATGTGTAGCACAGGTAATAGATATGTAATGGTTGGAGGTCATATAAGTACACTGATTAAAGTGGTAATAATGTTCAGTGGCTCAGTGAGCAGGAAATTCTGTATTTATTTCAGGTGCAGTAATGGTTTTCCCTTCAGGCTTCTTGCTGCAAACACATCATGAAGGAAGGATGTACTCAGTGACACTCTGGGTCTCTGGATGTATAAAATGAATCTTATATAGAACTGGGGTGCTGTCTGTGACAGAGGCAATGACCCCAGATTGTCTTAAGGCAATTTCTACATGACATTTCTGTCTCCAAATTCTCAGAACTTTGATTTCCCTTCTTTGTGAGCTGCTCCTCACTTTAAAGCAGAGAGGAGCTACATCTTCATGTGAAAGGGGTGTCCTGCATCTCTATCCTGTTTTGACCAGGAAAAATGGTGACAGTGGGGCTGGCTAGAGAGTAAGAATTTCACAAGGTCAAATATTTTCAACTGTGACCATAGTAATGGATGTCTTCACAATTAGAATTTAATCAGAACCTCTTCTGTATCCAGTTTTATTACTACTATATAATTAGAAAACTGAGCTTCAATGCTATATTATGACTGACATAGAGAAAAGTCATAACAAAAACATGGGTTACAGTAGTACCATTGCGGTTATGAAACAACTACAGTTCTTATTAAGAAAGAGAATTTGTTCCATTGAGTAAGATTGTATAAAAATGTCTGACCTGTTGGCACACACTTGTCATTTTGGGAATTTGGGAGGCTGAGGCAGGAGGACTTCAAGTTGAGTACTGCCCTGGGCAACTTAATGACTAAGCAAGACTTTGTGTCAAAAACAGTGGGTGGGGAGAATGGGGATGTTTCTCAGTGCAAAGGTGCTGTTTCAATTCGCAGTGTAGAAGACAAACAAATGAAACACAACTCTACAGACATACAAAATAGTAAGACACATAGAAATCTTATGAGCCCAAATTCCACTAATGAATGTATACATTACATTCCTAAGCATCATGACTGATTTAAAATGCTTTATATTATTTCTATAAATAAAAATCACTTAAGTAACTGGTAATGAAATTTGCCATATTACATTTCTTTCTGTTTGTTTCTTTAATATTAGAAGTCACATGAAATGCGTTGTATCAAGCATTTGTTTAAGAGTCTTTATTGGATTCATCACAATACACCTTACCTCTTGGCAGCTGTGATCTGATTCCAAGGTATGAGTCCTCTGAAAAAATATACTGAGAAGAGGCAGAGTCAACAGAATTTAACATCTTACTTTGCATCTCCTTTTATGTAAAATAGACTTGTGTGTTACAACATAGAATTAGGATAAGTGACAGTAAATGCTCTGTGATGTACAGGCTTCCTCGCACATGCATGTGATTTCCTGTAAGTGTCCAATACTTAATGTGTTTACATCCCTTTGTGGACATATGAGAGGTGGAATACAGTGATTGATATTTGTGGGGTTAAGACTAAGCAAATACAGAATATATTTCACATAGAGTTGAATCTGCATACCTTATTATAGTGTTATAAGTAAAATATTTTTGAGATAAAACCAATTTTAAAATCCTTTAAATTCATGCACATGCTTGTACAATGATAAAAGGAATAAGAGCTCTCTTGTGTATCAAGACTACAATAAAAGAATCAAAATATTACGTTGTGGATACTATGAAGTTCAGTCAGAGTTTTTAAATTCTGAGGGTAAAATATTTTCAGGCACCAGAATTTCCAAAACAATGTATTAAATTGGGCATACATAAAATGTTTTATTCACAAACCTCTCTTTTTTATGAAAAACTAAATTATTTTCTTATTACTTTATCTGATGATTCTGAACCTACCTGAGGTGAGCAGGTTTTGGTAGCTAAACATGAAGTAGATAGCATTTTATTTTGGTAGGTACCAGTAGGGACTTCAGTTTCTGATGCTATTTCCCCTGTGTTTGGTGTAATTATGTTTGTCTTTATGTATCCTCACCTGTGAATGTCATCATTTTAAACAAAAGGTGAAGTTTTAACCTTTATAATCTTAATGAAATTGATCTATTTCAAGAAGAAAACTGAAAAGTATTTTGTGCGTTTATACGTACTATATAATTTAAACCTTCTTTTTCCAAAGTATGAATCTATTTAAATTTAAATGACCGTGTGCTTTATCATTCCCATTTATTTTTTATTGTTTATTTCTCTTTGTTTTAAAGTTTCCTTTATTACTTCACTCAGGAATATTATTATCCTTCAGAGAGGGATAGTGTTATTAGGATGTGGATGTGATTACTATACTAATATTCATCCTTTAAAGTTAGACACTTGTTTTGGTTTTAGTGTATTCATAAGGTTGAGCATCTGTGACTACTATCTCATTCCAGATCATTTTGCATCACCACAATAAAAATCCAAAGCTATTAGCAGTCACATTCTCTCTCCTTTCACTGTAACCCTGGGACCATTCATAAATTTCTGAGGCTCTGTGTTTGTCAGTTCAAGGAGAACAATTAAATAAAGGATACAATATGTGTACTTGGTCAGGATTACTTAGCCTGATAGTTTTCAGGGTTCATCTATGTTGTTGGATGTGTCAGAATTGTCTTCCCTTAATGTCTGAGTAATATTTACATTCCACACATTTAATTGCAGAATTTAATATATTTACACTCAATGTAATCATTAATGGAGATGGACTTAATTGTGTCCATTTGCTACTATTTTCTGGTTGTTTTGTTGGCCTTCCATTGTTTTCTTCCTCTATTACTTTCTTCCTTTGTGACTTCATTTTTCTCTGTAATGGTATTTCTGGAGCTTTCCTATTTGCCTTATGTAACTGTTATAGACATTTGTGTTTACCCTGAGGATTACATAAAACATCTCATGTTTGTAAGTGGCTATTTTAATTTGATAACCATTTATTACATATGTAAATTCCATTGTGCTCCCCTCTTCTCATAGTTTCTATTTTTGATGTGTTAATTTAATTTTTTCATGATCTGCATCCTTAGAAAATAATTGTAGCTTACACTAGAGAGACAATTGGTTAACCCTCCACCACTATGGCATTAAAATATTTTGTACTTGACAATGTATTTTTTATCACTGAGTTTTATACCTCATATGTTACTAATTATCAACTGTTTGCAGTTAGCTTGAAAAACAACCTTTAGCATTCTTTTCTTTTCATAGACAGTATCACAGGCTGGCTTGTACTCACTATGTGGCCCAGGCTGGCCTCAAACTCAAGTTGGTCCTCCTGCCTCAGCCTCCTGGGTGTTGGGCTTACAGGTATGTACCACCACACCCAGCCCTTTAGCATTTTTGTAAGTAGTTCTAGTGCTGATAAACTATCTGGTACTATTTTAGGAGGTCTTTGTAAAACCTGTATTTTAAGAGATAAACTTTCTGGCTACCATAGACTTGATTGGTAAGTGTTTTTCTTTCTAAGATTTTGGAAGTCATCTAAGTCCCTTCTGGTCTTCATGGTTCCTGATGAAAAATCTTCTGACAAAATTATAATGATTCCTTTCTATGCAATAGTTCCCTTTGCCTGTGCTGATCCCCAAAATTTTAAGTTTCTGTTTTAAAATTTTCACATTCCTCTTTTGATGTGTCCTTGGCAGATCTTTTTGGATTCTTTCTAGTTCTTGCTTGTGGCTTGAACTGATTTCTGTCTTGTTTTCCATTACACATCTGTCCTTTCCTCTACCTCTCCTTTCCTTTTGGCTAATGGAAAACACACATGTAGTTAAGCTTGGTGTTGTCTTATAAGTCTCTTAAATTATCCTCTATTTTTCCCTTTTTGCTCCTCAGATAGTTTGTGTTTAACTGTATTTAGGTTCTCAGATCATTATTTTTGAATGATCTCATCTGTTGAATCTCTCTACTGAATTTTAAGTTCAGCTGTAAAAGTCATTTTGTTCTAGTATTTCTATTTGTAAATTTTTTGTACCTTTCCTTCATTGAAATTCCAGTTTATTTCTACATTATCTCTAGAACTCTGTGAACATTTTCATGAGCATTGTTTTGAATTCCCTGCCAGATGAATCATTTATCTCACTCCACCTTCTCAGTTTCTAGAGATTTATCTTTTTATTCAAATTTGGAATAAATGTCCCTCTTTTTATCCTTTCCTTGATTCTTTTGTTGGTTGTTTGCATTGGATAAATCAGTGATCTCTCTCAGTGTGCTGATGCTGGCCTCCAGTGGAGAACTGGTTCAAAACCCATTGGTCCAGAGAATATAAAATTCTTCTCAGGTCCTTTTGTTTGTCTAGATTGGTATTTTTGATGCCTCTGGAGCTAAACATGTGTGGTATCCTGTGAGCCCCTCTGAGTCTGGATGTAGCAGGAGGGGGTGGGATATCACATGTGCACTCCAATTCTGTGTTTATGGTGACCCTAAGAATGAATGTTCACCTGCCACTGTCTGTAATTAGCTGGGAGCATGATCTGTGAAAATACTGATATTCATGCACAGGCAGGACTCTATGATGTTATGGAGAGGCTTGCTAGAACTGGAACTGCATTCTCTCTCTCTCTCTCTCTCTCTCTCTCTCTCTCTCTCTCTCTCTCTCATCCTGGGAGGACAAAAGCCTTCTCTCCCTATGGAGAATCAGAGTGTTAGCAATGTCTTCCTCACTTTTATGACACTCCCAGGACAAGTTCCATGACAGAATGCACCTCATGTTTTGCTAAGCATTTGATATGGATGTTTTCTCATTTTCCTGGTGGGCTGAAGCCTCTCCATTGGTCTCTGATTTTCTCCCAAGGGAATTCATTTATCAATAGGTGTGTATTTGGCATGTTCATGTGAAATGAAAGTGTTAGGTAGCTATTTTGAAATGTTGCTGGCATCACTCCTTTAGCAATAGTTTGACAGTTTGATTAAAATATGTACTGGTGTAGTTGCCTTTGCACATATTTACGAGACATATTTGAGCTTTCTGCACTTGCATATTTATATTTTTCTCTAGATTTGGTCACTTTCTGGTCATTAATTTTTACATCAATTTCCTCTCACTTTCTCTTTTCTTCTTCTTTAACTCCTGTGATAAGAAATTAGCTATCTTGATGCTCTCTCATGAATCTTATAGGCTTTTCTTCATTCCTTATCACTATTTTTCTTCTTTGGTAGTATAATTTGCCTTAGAGTCACAGATTCTTTCCCCTTTGTGATCATTTCTGTTTGTATTTTTCAGCTATTGTATTCTTTGATTTCTCTTACAGTTCTTGATTTTTTTCACTTATTGATTTCCTGATTTTGTGAAATGATCTCTTCATGTTTTTTTGATGTTCTCTGGGATTCTTGAAAACTGTTGTTTAATTATGTGTCAGGCCTTTCTCTGATGTCTTTCTCTTTGGAGACAGTTACCTAAATTTTTTATTTGTTCTGCAATGGTGATAAATTTTCTTAGTTTGTACATATGCATTTTGTCTTATTTCACTGATAGCTGCACATTTGATGAAGTGGTCACTTTGCAGGGTGTTTTGGATGGCTTCCGTGTGGAAAGACTTTCCCGTGTTTAACAGTGTGAATGGTCTGTCTGAGTGGGGAGAGTGACTCTTCCTGCACTGAGGGAGCTGTGATGGTTTCCATGAAGCACTATCTGTTTGAGTCAGCATTGACAGATACTGCAGGGATCCTCAGGCTCAACTATGGTTAGAAGAGAGGGCTGTAGGTGTGGTCACTGGAAAGGGCTCCATGGTTTTCCATTCCCTTTTCTCCTAGTGGTGAAGTAAGTCACTGTCAAGGGGGCCATTCCAGGTACTTAGTGTCACCACAGGCATACTAATGCCAAAGTGACCACGACATTGACAGGCAGTGGCCATGCAGTGACCAAGCAGGAGCACATATGCAAGGGCTGCAGACCTGAGGATTAGGGTGGTGATAGCTTCTGTCATTACCATGGTGGGCAGTGTGAGTGCTGCTGAGTGCTGGTTCTTACTGCAGCTTTAATAAAATGATTTAGACTGGGCAACTGATAAACAACATGAATTTATTGGCACAATCCAGAAGTCAAAAAGCTGGTGACCAGCAATCACTGATGAAGGCTTATTTTTCAGAGATGGCATATTTTTAGTTTCCTTCAATGGGACTAGAAAGACAAAAGCTATGCTCTCATAGAGAAGAAAAGCCAGGGAGATTTCTGAACTCCTTCATAAGGACACCATGAGTGTGTGAAGGCAAAGCCCTTATAACTAATAATTTCCCAAAATGCCCAACTTCTTAATAACATCAAAAGAGGAATAAGGTTTCAACCTAGACATTTCAAGGTCACTTTCAGACTATGGCAGCAGGTATCCAAAGCATGCGTTTGCACACACACATGCACACACACACACACATGCACACACACATACACACACACAATCTCACACAAGGGATTGTGGGCTTGGGTGAATGCAGTGCAGCTGCAAAGCCAGGGCCCAGCATGTGCACTGTCTTGCTATTGGGTGTCTCTCAGGTTTCTGGCAAGGATGCCATAATTTGGCTATGGAACTGGGGTCTGAAAGGAGGGTGTTTGTGAAAAAGTTGCAGCTCTTCAGTCAGGGCATTTATATGTTTTAAGATGGAGATGGCATCTCTATCCCTGTGATGGCACAACAGCAGCTCCTTACTGACAGAGGGGCATCTCCCATTGCAGGGATCCACAGCAAGGCTCACTGTTAGGACCTCAGAGGGCAGAGATGCCAGTGCTTTCTGCAGAGCCACCTTGCTGGGGAGGAACATGGTGCTCACTCTGTGGTGGATAAAGACAGCTCTCATATTCCTCCTCTATATCTGCCCATCTGCAGATGTCACAAGTTTTCTGAGCTCAGTGCATTTGTCTGTGAGGTTTTCCTCCATTTTTATTTATGTATTCATGCTTAGTTTTACTGTGTCCCTGCAGGCTTATGAATGGTCACATGAGTCCTACTCTGAATGCTATAATTTCTAGCTAGTTTTCTATTTTTGTTTTTCCTGGGGGGATGGAGGCTTGTACCTGCCATGCAAACTTGAGGGTATAATATCTTTTAACTCACTAAGGGTGAATATTAGCATCAAATGGTGGAAAAAGAGGACGCTGTTCACAGCATTACAGCTATTCATAGATGCAATGGAATTGTGATTTCCTATCCTTGCAATTTTAGAATCCACTGTTTATTTTTAATAGGAAGTTTTTATGGTTATAGGAAGTCACTCTTTGCATCAAAGAACTCAATAATAATTTATTAAATTAGCTTATGATGGCTACTAGTCTCTTTGAAATGCTCAAGTTAATGAATCAAGAGGAAAACTCCTATGATCTATATTTTGTGGTGATTATTTGTGAGTTATGAACTTGCTGCTCTACAATGATGGAAGTAGGAAGATTTTCTGGAATGGAGGGGAGCCTTTTATGTCCTTATATCACTTTGATCCTAAAGGTAAAATTTTAATAGGAAATTATGAAAAATAAAATTTAAGAAATGACTACTGATGTGGATACTTCAGCAATAACAGTTTGCATATATTCATCAGACAAGAATCAGTAACAGTTGCAATGTTGGTACCAGTCCCAGGTCCACAGGGAGAGGCCACTGTGGAACTGCAGGGAATCAGTGACTCTGGCAAATGCTGACTGTACTAAATCTAAAATAATTGCAACTTTGACAGCTTCCTAACATTCGGGGGAACTTAGCAAGCCTCTGTGGCATCAGTTGATGAAACATAGGATCCTCCCTGTAAAATGGGGCAAGAGGGCTCATGAATGCTTTCCAGATGAGAGGAGGCCTCAAGGTTCTTAGTGAGAAGGAACAGTGGCATTGAGGTTTCATCTCTCTAAGTGCTGCTTCAATTTGTACACTGGAATCATTTGTGGACCTCGAAAAAGTATGACAAAATGCTAACTCATGTTGCCTCCAATGTATGGCAAAACATTCAGCCATATACAGATGCCCTGGGATGTAATGACTGTGTAGAGCAGAGGTTTACAGATGACCACATAGTGATCATAGGCCACGGCAGCCAGGATGAAGGATTTGGTGTCTGTAAAATTGCAGAAAAGTAAAACTTCAGGGCATGTCCATAGTAGGAGATGGATTTGTTCTCTGACAACACTTTGAACAGCATTTTGGGGACAATGACTGAAGAGTAGCACAAGTCTATGAAGGACAGGTTGCTGAGGAAAAAATACATGGTGGTTTGAAGGTGCAGATCCACCCTGATTAAAAACATCAGTCCAGTGTTCCCCACTAAAATTGTACCATACAGCACCAGAAATATGACGAATAAGAGGATCTGCAGTTCAGGGTGCATCAGGAAACCCAGTAAACAGCATGTAGTTTCCCAGTGCTAGTTCCTTCTTTTGAGTGGCTTCTCTTTTTCAGAGAACCTGACTTCCCAACGTGATATGTAGGTGAAGAGAGGAGATAATTAGATATGCAGCCATTTCTTGTTTTTTGAAATTATGTGAAAACACAACAAATACAGACACCACATGTAACTGATTTCAAGTATAACCTTTCAGAGATGTACATGAGAGATAGTGGCTGTAAGAATTTATGACTCTTACAGCTACTTGATAGAGTCTGATCATTGACTGCTTTGCCACTGGGCAGTTGGTTCTCTGTGTTTGGGGTCAGTGTTTGATTCTTCTTCCTTTCAAACACTGAGCATGAAACAATAACTGGCTGAGAGCACTGAGGTAAGTAATCAATGAAGGAACAGATATATAATGGTATAAAGAATAATGTATATACTGCTTAAAATATATTTACAGATTCTGTTTTGCAATGAGAATTTTAGAACAATTTGCTTCTTCTGTCCAAGGTTTTTTTTTTTTTTTTTGGTACCAGGGATCGAACTCTGGTCTTTGTGCTTGCACAGCAGGCAGCGAAACCACTGAGTTAAATCCCCAGTCCTGTCTAAGGTTTAATATATAATAGTTTGCATATCTCTTGACAGTGGATGGGGTGGTTTAAGTCAGAATATGCTAGGTAATTGTTTATAATTTTAAAATATAAAACAGAAGCATTATTACTGACATGAAACAAATGTAAGAAAATATAAGGTCTGTGAATATTTTTGGTAGAAGAGTTTAGGATAATGCTTAAATCTTGTCCACATGTTAAGCCAAACTGACAAATTGGCTGACTTGCAGCCAGACCAGACCAGACAAGACCAGACCAACTGGCCACCTCAGTCATTGTTCTGACCTTAGGAGTGGCCCAAGGAATGCCTTCCTCAAGGGCTACTTTTCCCCATGAGAACCAGAAGGATCCTTACTTGCAGATGGAAGATGTCTCAGGAGTCTCTGCAGTCCCTCAGTGTCAGCCATGAGACTACAGGGCCCTGGGAGGACTCAAGGGGCACCTCCCCTACAGTTCGCTGCTGCAGATAGGAGGAACCTCATCAAGGCCAGCCCACTCATTGGGGCCATTTTGCTGTGGCCTCCAACTGTTATGGATGTGTGAGTTAGAACAACAGACATGCTGCACACTCTGCCAGATTTGAGTCCCTTTATTAAAGCTGTGGGCTGAATGGAGGCTAGTGCCTGGATAGATCTCTCACCACTGGGAAGCAGTTTGATTTCCCCTTTGCAATCATGCTTTCTTTTGGGGAGGGCTCAGGGGAGAATCTTTTGTTTTTAAAGACAATTGGTGTATTTAGGTGTACACTACAGTTCCATTCATAATTGGGATCTTGTATCATTACATGATGTATCTTGGTTCTTATTTAATCCTCATTCCTCTGCCCTCCCTTCATTCCCTCAACCCTTTCCTATTTCCAAGACTTCTTATCCTATTTTTTTCTTTGTTCATATTTTTCTTTTCCCTTCATTTCTTTCCCCTACCCATTTAGACCTTTTGTTCCTATTACACAATATCAATTATACATTTTGATCCTTTTTACACTTTTAGTTTTTCACACTAGAAACTATTCAGTATTTACACATGTCTGTCCTATTTATTTCACTTAAGAGAATGGCCTCAACCTGCATCCACTAAGCTATAAATGTCACTAGTTTCTCATTATTTATGTCTGAGTAGTACTCCATTTTATATAAAAAAACCTACAGATCCCTCCCACCACTCCTGGCCCAGAGGAAAGGGCTTTGGGGCTGCTGTGTGTACTGCCACTCCTGGCCCAGAGGAAGGGGCTTCTGGGCTGCCTTCCATCCCAGAGCTCCCGTCCCAGAGGTAGGGGGTTTGAGCCACCATCCCACTGCTCCTGATCCAGAGGATGGGGCTTCCCAGCCACCATACCTCCTGCCACTCCTGGCCCAGAGGAAAGGGCTTTTGGGCCACCTTCTGTCCCACCACTTCTGGCCCAGATGAAGGGGCTTATGGGCCACCATCCCTCCCACCACTCCTGGCCTCTGTCCCACCTCTCGTAGTTCAGAATAGGTAAGCCACGTGGGTGAAAACAGCATCCCCTGCCCCCCCCCCCAGTCAAAATGAGAAGGCACATAAATAAGTCTCAAAACCAGACTTCCAGATAACCCACAGCAACCCCAAAGGGAAATGAAAGTTACCACTCTGATACTCAACCACCTGGATGCACTGAACTGGCAACAAAAGGGGATCTAGAAAAAATGAAACCAGAAATAATTTCTCAGATAACAAGAGAGATTGTGCTCCTAGTGCAAGACATGATTAATAAATCTAGACAGGAGCTGAGGAACATGATGAAATCTTAACAAGGGAAATGAATGGAATCCATAAAAAAGTTGCAAATAGATTTCCATGAGGTGAAAAACTCCATTGAAAGTGTACAGATCAGAATGAGTCAATGTGAGGACAGAATTTTAGATATAGAAGATAAGATTGCAATTAATGACCAGGAAAAGAAAAATCCTTTCAAAATTATAAGGGAACATGAGAAATCATTCCAGCAGCTGCTAGATGATGCAAAGAAGAATAACATAAGACTGATTGGAGTCAAAGAAGAAATAGGAGAGAGTGCAGATGACATAAAAAATCTCTTCACAGAAGTAATGGGAGAAAACTTCCCAAGCAGGGGAAAAGAACTTGACATACAGATAAGTAAGGCATGTAGGACTCCAGCTAGCCTTGATCAAACAAAATCAACACATAGGCATATAATTGTTAAGATTACAGAAACTCAACAGAAGAACAAAGATCTACAAGCAGTTAGAGAAAAGAAACAAATCACATACAAAGGAAAGCCCATCAGAATCACAGCAGACTTCTCAACACAAACCATCAAGGC
>NW_004624921.1:733016-757885 GCF_000247695.1 Heterocephalus glaber
AATTTATATTTTTAAAATTTTAAAACATTGATAAATCTTAATTTGTAACAGAAATTTTGCACTTTAGACACCTAAAATGATGAAATTTTTTTTCTATAAAATAACTTCAATTTCAAAAAGGCAATAATTTTACAATCACATGTTTGGAGTGAAGCAATCCATGTAATAATTTTTATACCATTTTAAATAAAATATCTCACTTGGGAACATTACAAATAACCTTAAAATTCCAAAGAAAATTTTAAACTTACATTACAAATGCAGATATAAAATATTTTTTTAAATAAGGAGATTTTTATCCCTCTTCTTGATCTAAATTTATGGACTGCCACATATTTTAAATTCACTCTCAATTCTTTCCTTTTCAACAGGTTTAGTTTAAAAGTATAACATATGAAGCAAATGTGATAGGCATTAGTTTATTTTAAAATAATACTATAAAGCTGAAGACATTGGGAGAAAGGCAAAGATGCCAGGGGCTGAAGCTCACTGTCATGTCACTGAAAGGATTGGTCTCCACATGGCTCACAGAAACACACCTAACTGCTGTTATTGATCATGATTTTCAAACTGGTAAATTCAGTACATTTCATTGTAAAATGAGAGGCATAATTTTTCTCATATACTGAGTACATGATGATCTTACATGCTTTAATTATATAGTTTATTAGATAGATATCCTTAAATTTAATGAAGAAAGTGGCAAATATTGTACAAGAAATGACAGGAATTTTGTTAAATATATATAGACATTTATTAATAACCACTGATTTAGGAAAACATGCACAAAACAGGAAACTATGGATACAGCATTTTTCTTTTATACATAATCATTTCCCAATTTGTCTTTAACATTAAGATATATCACTTTCCTGTAACTTAAGCCTACTTCAATGTATTACCTAAACCTAAAGTGGGAAGTGCTGCCCTATTTTTTTAGCTGCTTGTTAGTTTATAAATTAAATGGAATAAAAAAGACTTGTAAAACATAAAGCAATATTGTTCAGAAATATGCCCTCTTTATTATGTCAATATATTATAAGAATGCAAGCCTTTTGATGATAATGGCTGTCATTTACTTCATTGTCCTAAAAGCTTTAAGTCTATCCTCTGATGAGAGAGACATGAAATAATTATATAACATGCATGTGGGCATAAAGAACCTTATTATTTCAGTGAATTAGCGATTGTCACATGCTAGAGAAGCACCAGATGTAGAATCTAAATGCAGTAATCTTGACTTAAAAGCAGTTGACCCAAACATTGCTGTTGAAAACCACTGTAAGCAGAATGAAATGTGAAAAATGAAGAGGTTTTTCATTATAAAATATTTTAAAATTTAGGATTGGAGAAATGTTATATTGATATAGTTTATTAAATTGGAAAAAATCTTTTTTGCACAATAGTTTTCTTTAACAACACAGAGTTTTTAAATGTTAGATTTAACACTTAATTAATGACTCCAAATTATACCGTGAATTTGTAAGTACCAGTGTACTCTCAAAATGTCCAAATTCATGTTTGTTAATAAAGAGTAGCTTGAAAAGGAAAAAAGAAAACAAGACATTTTTTTTTTAGAATGAGACCAAGGACTTTCTTAGAAGAAAAAAGGAAAAGTGGAAAATTGTAAATACCAAGCATCACTTTATTTTAATTGTCTAGCACCCACTCTCTTCTGCAGGACCTTAACAACAGCACTTTTCACCTCTTTGTTTCTGAGACTGTAAATGAGAAGATTCAGCATGAGGATCACAATCCTGTAAAACACAGAAGTCACCTGATCCCTTCCCAAGGAGTAGGATGTCTTTGGTTTTAGGTAGGCAAAGATTGTACTGCTATAGAAGATGGTGACTCCCAGGAGATAGGATGCACACATGGAAAAAGGCTTTTTTTTCTGCAATGGAATTAATTTTGAGGATAGTGGATAAAATGGACACATAAGATACAGATATGATGATGAGGGACAGCATTATAGTGGATCCAGCACAAATGAATATAATGATTTCAACCTTAGAAGTGTCATTGCACGACAGGGCTAAAATTGGGGATGTGTCACAGAAAAAGTGCTAGATGACATTAGAGTTGCAGAAGTGCAGTCTGTTCATCCAAACTGCATTCACAGTGGATTCCATAAAACAAATTGTGTAGGAGCCAGCAAGCAGGACACAGCACAGTATTGTGAATATAAGGACTGGATTGTGCAGGGAGCTGCAGATCATAGGCCATCAAGGAGAGAAGGAAACATTCTGCTGGAACAAAAACTATAAAAAGAACATCTGTGTGAAGCAGCCCAGGAAGGAGATGCTCTTGGTGAAAGTTAGTAATTTCTGTAAGCTTTTGGGGTGATGACACTTGAGTAGCTGAGGTTGAGAAATAACAGGTGGGTGAAAAAAAAAGTACATGGGGATGTGAAGCTGGGGATCCAGGCGAATGATCAGTATCATCACTGCATTCCTCAGCACCTTGATCAGGAAAATCAGGAGAAAGAGCCATGGAGAGAACCAGCTGTGTCTCTGCAGAGTCTGTCAGCCCCATGAGGATGAAGCCAGGCACATTGGTGGAGTTCCATCTACCCATGGTGTCCTGCTGCACTTATCTGTTGAATAATAAATTTTAAACCTTACCCTATCTCAAAAATATTTTCATTTATGTGAATGGCTCAGTATTTTTCATAGTGTTTCTAGAATGAAAACCAATGTGAACAAGGGTGAAAAAATATAATTGGATGTGTAATTTTAAGTTTGCATAGTTATTATACTACAGTGCATTGATTATTTTATCCTGATTTTATGACTCAATGAATTCTGGCAGTACTACGTATGTTTGCCTATTATTAAGGAACTCCCTCATGTCTCATGCATTGGACAGGACTCCAGTCTCCACTAACAGAACTGAAAGGATGAATAGGCATCCTCAGGCCTCACAGGAATGGGGCAGAACCTAAATTCTGGTTTGTCTGTCAGGATGGCTTTATCTGCAGGATACATTCATGTAATATATTTTATCATTTTAGTGTACCTGATTTTTTTATAAAAGAAAAATAAGCACAAAGGTGTAACCAGCCTGGATACTACCATAAAATTGGTAATTATTAGGTGGAGAATATCTGCTTTGTTATATATAGCCACTTCAGATGTTGTTTTGAAAAGAATAACAAGAAAGGTAAACATAATAGTAAAGCTGAAATATTTTATTGAGGGTTGAGAGTTAGGGGTTGTTCCTGTAGCACAACTTTTCTGTGAGATTGGCTGCTTAACACTTTTTCATTAAGAGAGAACAATGATCAGTAATGTCAATATCTAAAAACCAAATCATTCACCAACATATAATTTATAATTTGTTTGGGAAACTTTCCAGACTTTTTCCTAATTTAAGATGAGAAAGAAGGAAGGAGGATATAGGTGGGATAGGCTGGAGGGAAAGGCCTTAATGAGAACATTTACATATAAGAAGAAAAGAGGGAGGGAGGGGATACTCAAGAGGTGTAGGAGGAGGAATAAAGAAAAGAAAAGAAGGGAATATAAATGAAAGAGGAGAGGAGTAGAGGAGAGTGGATCCAGTTAAAGAATTAGCTAGAATGATAGAAAGCCTGTGAAACAACCCTGCCAGGAGAGATCCTAACAAATCAAGGTAAGACCCTGTAGGTGGACACACAATAGCATAATGCTTGCATAATCACACATAGTGATTCTGCTTCCTTGTGGGGTATCTGAACTGGAGACCAGTATTTCCTATAGAATTCCACCTGGGACAAGGGCTAATAGAAGGAGCAACATGGAAATCCCATTGTTTTTCCGTGTGTCTCCTCTCAGCCTCTGTCCAGGTGGGAGAGGCCATTTTCTGCAGTCTGGAGCTGAGCTCCCCACTCTGTGATGATCTCAGTCCCCTGCCAGGTTTGCCCTTGTGACCACAGCTGCTCTCATCTCCTCTTCTCTTGGCAGCCAGTGTGAGCAGAAAACACAGTATCTGCATAATCTGTGTGCAGGTCCTGACCATATCACCAGTGGTTCAATTCCCAGGCTTGGCTCCCAGATGCTTGGATGCCCAGTGTCAATGTGCTTCTGCGGTTACTCTGAAAGCCTCCAATAGATCAATAGCTCACTATAACATACTAAGGTTACATAAAAACAATATAAATGCTTTCCTCCCTGTGTTATAAACTGATTTAACTTTAATTAAAATTAAAGAATTCCTTTAACTTGAACATTGTCTACAAACTTACAGATTCTACTAACAAAAACTACTACAATAAAAACTGATACAATATATTTTCTAAATCACAAAATACATACGAATGAAAATAAGGTAAAAGTCTATATTTTAAAAACAACTGTAGAGGGGAAAGAGCCCATGAATACATAAAATTACTAAGATATTTATGTAATGAGAGGAGAGCCAAAACAATATATTGTACAAAAATGTTTATTAAATTCATAACCATGATAACAAAGAAAATCAGGAATAACTACAAATATAGATTTAAAAAATATAAATATAAAGGAAAAGTGTTAATACTTTGAACTAATATTGATATAAGAAATGGCATAATTTTTGCATTGATTTAAAAATTAAAGTAACATAGTATATTTTTCTTTTCTTTATTTGGTAAGCTTGGCTAAGGGTTTGTCAATTTTGTTTATTTTTTGAAAGAACCAACTCTGCTTCATTGATTTCTTGTATCATTCTCTTAGTCTTCATTGCATTGAGATCTGCTTTGATCTTTATAATTTCCTCCTTTGTATGACCCATGGGTATATCTTGCTCTTCTTTTTCTAGAAGCTTGAGGTTCAGCATCAGGTTGTCTATTTGAGTTCGCTCTGTTTTCCTAATATGAGTATTCACTGCTATGAATTTCCCTCATAAGACTGCTTTAATTGTGTGCCATAGATTCCAATATATGGTATTGGCATTGCCATTTAATTATAGAAACTGTCTGATTTCTTCTTTAATTTCCTCTGTATCCCATTGGTTATTCAGAAGTATGTTGTTCAATATCCATGTGTTTCTGAAATTCTTGCCATTTCTTTTGCTATTGATCTCCAATTTCGTCACACTATGGTCTGAAAATATACAGGGGATAACTTCATTTTCTTTATACTTACTTAAAACATTTTCTATGAGCTAGTATGTGGTCTATTTTGGAGAAAAACCCATGTACAGCTGAAAAAAAATGTGCATTCTGCTTTTGTGGGGTGGAATACTCTGTAAAATCTGTTAAGTCCATTTGTTCAAGAATTTGATTGAGTACTAGTATTTTGTTGTTCATTTGTTGTAGAACTGATGTATCTATTTGTGATAGTGGTATATTCAGGTCCCCCACTACTATTGTATGAGTGCATATTTGATTTTTGATGTCCATTTGTATTTGTTTTATATAATTGGGTGTACTGGTATTTGGTGCATCTATGTATTTATGATTGTCATTTCTTCCCCTTCGATTTTTCACTTTACAAGGAAGCAGTGTTCTTCTTTGTCTCTCTTAATCAATGTTGGTTTGAAATCCAAATGATCTGCAAAGAGTATAGTTAGTCCTGGTTTTTTTAAATAGGGAATGCTTCACAAATTTGCATGTCATCCTTGTGCAGGGATCATGCTAATCTTCTCTGTATCATTCAAATTTTAGTGTATGTGTTGCCAAAGTAAGCATTACTCCTGCTTTTTTTCAGATTCTTGTTGCATGGAGTATTGCTTTCTACCTTTTAACTTTCAGTCTATGAGT
This sequence comes from Heterocephalus glaber, assembly GCF_000247695.1. Next base: position 738,736 of record NW_004624921.1, read on the forward strand.
TTCTTTATGACTTAAATGTGTTTCTTGTATGCAGCATATTGTTGGATCTTGCTTCTTGACCCATTATCCCAGTCTATTTCTTTTGATTATGAATTGAGACCATTAACATTGATGGTTATAACTGATATGTATTGATTTATCCTTGTCATGACTTTTTCTTTTTGTTGGATTCTCCCTCTTTACATTTAGTTTCTTGTTTTTCCTGATGGATTCATTTTGCTGGGCATCTTCGTTTTGTGATTCTCATTGTCTTTTCCTAGGATATTGTTTCAAATTTTTTGGAATGCTAGTTTTGCAGTCATGAAGTTCCTCAGGTACTCTTTGTCATGAAAGTATCTTATTTCTTCATCAATTTTGAAAGATAGTTTTTCAGAGTACATCAATCTGAGTTGGATATTGTTTTCTTTCAGGGCTCGAAATGCTTCACTCCAGGCTCTTCTTTCCTTGAGAGTTTATGTTGAAAAGTCTGCTGTGATTCTGATGGCCTTTCCTTTGTATGTAATTTGTTTGTTTTCTGTAACTGCTTGTAGAATTTTGCTCTTCTATTGGGTTTCTGTAATCTTAACTATTATATGCCTAGGTTTAGTTTTTTTATTATTATGGCTAGTTGGATTCTTATATGCCTCACTTATCTGTATGTCAAGTTCTTTTCCTCTGCTTGGGAAGTTTTTTGCCATTATCTCTGTGAAAAGATTTGTTAATGTCATTTGCACTCTCTCTTGTTTCTTCATTGACTCTTATCAGTCTTATGCTACTCTTCTTTGGATTGTCTAGCAGCTACTGGATGGATTTCTCATGATCTCTTACTGTTTCTAAGAAGTTTTTCTTTTCTTGGTCACTATCTTCTATATCTGATATTTTGTCCTCACAGTGACTCATTCTACTACGTAAACTTTCAATGGACTTTTTAATCTCCTGGATATCTTTTTGCATCTGTTTTATGGATTCCATTTATTTTTTATGCTGGAATTCCATCATGTTCTTCAGCTCCTCTATTTTTTATCTGTGTCTGCTCTAGAGTTATTAATCATGTCTTGCAATATGAACAGAATGTATGTTGTTATCTGAGAAATTATTTCTGGTTTGTTTTTTTATTCAGATCCTCCTTCTTTGCCAATTCAGGGAGTCCAGGTGGTTGAGTATCAGATTGTTCCATATCATTGCCCATTGGGGTTGCTTTAGGTGATCTGGAAGTCAGATTTTGAGACTTGTTTGTGAGTCTTCTCATTTCAACAGATGCAGCCTGCTGAGCCTTTGTTTAGGTGACTTTTTGCTAGCCCCATGGTCTTAAATTTTCAGCAAGCTACCAAGAGGCCTTTTCTTTTATGCTTAACACTATGCTGATTTCTGGGTTCAGATGGTGGCCTTCTGGATTCCTAATGTGTCCTATTTTGCAGGCATGGTTCTCTCTGGGGCTTGTGCACACTTGGGATGGTGTCTGTGTGTGCCTTTGCCTGGGACCTTCCCCCCTGCTTATCTCTTACCTTGGAGGGGTTTTGGCTGGGAGCTGTGCACCTGAGTCTCTGGTGTCTGAATGGGCTTCTGGCTGGGGTATGCATGCACCCAGCAATGGTAGCTGGGGCCTGTGGACCCCAGCTTCTGGGATCTGGGCAGGGTGCTGGCTGGGACCTGTATGCACCCATGCCACTCTGGTTCATTCAGGCTTACTGCTGATATCAGCCCACACTCATAGATTTAATTTGGGCTGGCCTCTGGCTGTTTCTTGTGTGCCTGTGCAATATTTTTCCAGGTGGATTTTTGGCTTGGGCCTGCTGGGAGGGGCTCTGGCTGGGACCTGTGCACACCCTGGAAGCTCTGGTCCAGGTGGGCTTTTCATAGGGTCCTGTGCACACTTACCAATGATATCTGTTCAGGCCTCTTGCTCAAGTTAGCTTTTTAGAACCAACACCTCCATGTATTACATATTCTATGGCACTTCATTCTTCAATAAGTGAACCATATATTCGCAGGTGATAAAACCACATTTTGAGGCCCCACAGAAGTGAGAGAACCTCCACTATCCAGTGTCACCTGCTTCAAGTACAATCTGTACATGTGGAATGTGTTTTCCTTTTTTATGGCACTTGATTTTATTTTTCATTTTAGAAAAGTAAAGTGATAAGAAAGACAAAGAGCAAGGAATCTAACATAAATTTTGTAATGAATTCAGTGGACAAAACTTTGCTTTAATTATATATAATCAAGTCAAATATTTTGAAATGATAAAAATTAATTAAAATAAAATAAAATAACTGAAATATTTCATTAAATATTATCTGCCCCAAAAGAGGAACCAAACAGGATTGGAAAAAGTGGATAATGAGAATGAAGAAACATAGATATTGTGAATCTTGGATTAAATACTGTAAATTCAACTGTGATTTTTAGAGAAAAGTGACCCTCTGACAAAAAAAGTGTTACAGAAATTTCAAGAGCAATTTTGTCATGTTGAATAAGAGCTACTTTTATTCTGTATTATACTGCTGATGGACTTGTAGAAAGACAATACTGTTCATCCACATTGTAACCTTAACAACATTAATCCTAAACCTAACCATAACCCAAGTAACCTAAATCCTAACTCTAACCATAGCCATAACTTTAACAATCCTCACCCTAGCCCTAAATCCTACCCCTACCCCTAACATTGAGGTTTAAGCCAAATGGGAGCCTGAGGGTGAATATCTAAGCCTACATCACCTCCATAGCCATGAGATTGTAAATTGCCATGAGGAAGGTTTTTTTACTCAAGATTTTCTATCATTGAAGCACATTTGGGCCATGTGTCACTGCTTATGATGGCAGAGAAATTCTTGCAACTTCTGTTTCACAGCAGCAACTAAGTCAAACCAAGGATTTATAATCCCTTCCAGTGTAAACATTCATATAGTTTAACTGCTAGTTCATCATAATTTAAATTCCTACTTTTATTCTTTTTCTATCTTTTCCTCATTCTCCATAATATTGTGACAATAGTTTTTCTCTCCTTTAAGCTTTGACTCATTAAAGAATCAGACGTTTATTTATCTTATTTTCATTTATGAATGACAATATTTACACAAATTTATGAGGTGGATCATGATAAATTGATTTATGCATATGAGTAGCAATCAACTCAACTGTATAAGCATATCAATCAAAAAACACTTTAGCATTTCTTTGTGGTAAATAATTTGCTACTTTTTATTTTTTGGTAAGCAGTATGTAATTTTTGGAAAAATTATAATTTTTTCATTATTATACTTTATTTCCCCAACTTTACTATGTTGAATTTATTTTTCTCTCTAGTTCTAGTAGCTGCTTTTCTTAATTTTTATGTGTTTCATGAAATTAAAGTATTTTCATCATTGTGTGCATGTCATTGTATTTTTCACTTATGGGTTTTAGTTTGGATCTCTAGTGTTCTTGTACATTAACAATAAAAAGTGTGTTTTCCATTTTTATGGCTTAAGAGAATATGAAGTTCTGAATTTATTTTCAAAATACATATTAGTTAACTGATTTTTATCTCTGAAATACTGATTTTATGTTCCATTCCATCATGAGTAGAAAATATGACTCATTTTAATTAAACTTTGCAAGCTTATAGAAATTGATGGAACACTTGCCATCAACTGGTATAAATAATTCATAGATCAAGAAAGGATTCAAAAGATGATCTGGGGATCTGGTTTTGACAATAGTAGTAGTCATAGATGATAGATTCCTCTCAATGTAGAAAAATACAAAAATAAGTGATACAATATATTGGATCATGAAATGTACTATAGTTGAAGAAACTTTATGTGAAAGAACATAGTGGTAAATTGGGTTCTGTAGTTTCAGCAGTAAGAAGCAGTGAGAAACATTGTGATCAAGGTAGAATTCAATAGAAAGGTGTCAAGGAAGCAAACACATGATAGAAGTGTCTTACAAGGAACAGGGAGGAAGTTTTTTGTGATGAACATCCCTCAGTCGTAAAGATTGCACAAGTGTTGGTGCATAGACTTTGAGAAAATACAAGGAGGAATATATAGTAAGGGTAAAATGATCTAGACTTATGGTAGTATGTGATATGAAAATGGATTTACACATCTTTATTGAAAGAAGCAATGTTTGGCAGCAGAATGTATATGCAAAATTTCTTTAAAACTAATGCAACTTGATTTTCAGCCATACAGCACTGACTACATTATAGCCACAATTTTATTTAATGAAAACTAAACTAATCAGGATCATTGTTTCTTCAAATTCATTTCCCATATCATAATTTATTTTCATTGTTTATTGGTACATTTTAGGTATATATTATGATCACATTTATCATTGGGAATTTGTACCTCTACATGATATATCTAGGCTCTTCTTTTTTCTCATTCCCTTATTCTCCCTTTCACCACTACACACTTCCCTATTTAGAAAAAAATCTTTTGTTTCTGTTTTTTGTTTATTTTCTCATATTTTTTTCTTTCCATTCTTCCCTTTCTCCTTCTCCCCCTTCCCTACTTCCTCTTCACCTTTGGACCTTTTTTTCCTACTTCACATTATCTATTACACACTTTGGTCCTCATCTACACTTTCAGGTACTCACAGTAGAGAAATTATTGGGTAGTTTTACATGTGTGCCCTATTTAATTCACTTAAGATTAGGGCCTCAATGTGCATCCATTCAGCTATAAATGCCTCTAGTTTATCATTCTTTATGGCTAAGTAGTATTCCATTTTATAAATAAAAAATACCTTCTTTGTGCAGTTAGCAGTTGATGGGCATTTGGGCTATTTCCCAGACAAGTGCTGGTAGGGTTGTGGGGAAAAAGGAATCCTTCTTCAGTGTTGGTGGGAATTTAGTTTGGTTCAACCACTGTTTAAATTAATGTGGAGATTCCTCAAAAAACTAGGATTCGAGGTTCCATTTGACCCAGCTACTCCCCTGCTGCATATCACCCAAAAGAATTAAAAGCATCATACCACAGAAATATATGTCCACCCATGTTTATATTGGGTACAATTTGTAATAGCTAAATCTCAGATCATAATATTTTAAAGAGAGTTTTCTGGAACCTAACTATACAATATTTCTGCATATTGATGTGTTATGAAATTCAAAAATTGTACAGCATTATGGGTCCATTCTCTAGCCTTTTTCATGCAGCAGTTCAGGAAATGCTTTAGTCAATGCTGTCTTGTGTAACATTAGTGTGTCCTTCTTTGACATTAAGCCCAACAAACTTTATCTAGGTAATAGGAAAGGAGAATGAGAAACTGGGATGATCTCATATTTAAGAATCTGGTTAGTATTAATAACAAATTCTTTAAGTATTGATATTCAGTTTACTTACAATAAAATTCAAGGATCTATTTTTATTTGTCTACCACAAAAATCAAATGTTGGAGAAAGTCAGTTTCTTATTATGTTATTTTCTAGATTAATATAAAATAAGGTAAAATAATGAGATTATTCAACATTCAATTTAATGAAGTTTCATTTCTCAAGGGCAAGTCAATTTTTCATTTAGAAAATAATTTAATTTTCACTGTTCCTATGCAATGTCTCATTGACCATGTAGCAGCTTAATTTTATTTTGGTTGTGAGTTTTTGTTAAAATTTAGATCTACTAGTATGCTGCTCTGAAGTTCATGAAGCTAGATAATGTGTCTGATCAGCCTCAGAGTTCTATCATGTGCCTGGAACTCATGATTGCCTTAAAAGTTCATTAAGTAGATAGTGGTTCTTTTGTGATTACTTATTCTCATTTCTATCTCTTCCCTAGTCCCTTTATGAGTAGTTTATCATCCATTTACTAACCCCACTCTCCTACCTGTACCCAATGTTCAACCCTCTATATTTGAGAAACTTCCATGGAAGTTCCACGTGGGAAAATTATTATTGATCAGAACATAGCATCACAAAGCACATCTCTTTGGCAGACTGAGAACTTTAAAATTAGGCAGTAGGGAAGGGACTCAGAAGCAACATCTCTGTAACCTTCCTCTAATAACACTTCTTAGGATCTGCTTTCACCCTGAAAACTGGCTGTATCAATTAACTTTCAACTTCTAAAGGCAATATGCAGTAAAACTCCTGTCCTTTAAAATAATTCATAACCTGGAAATAACTCTCTGTTCTTCTACCACCATTTCTGTGCACAAGCTGGGTGCTACTTAGAAAGTCTGTGTCTGTGCCTAAAATGCCTGGGGTTTCCTATAATTTTTCTTCCAGAAATTTTCAAGTTTCCAGGATTACATCTAATCTGGTATCATTTTTATTTTAGTACAGGCTTTTAGATAGAGATACTATCTCTACCTTTTGCATGTGGATATCCAGGCTTCCATTGGCTTTTATTACAGAGGCTGTCATTTTTCCAAAATATGTTTTTTTCCCTTTGTTAAAAATCAGATGTCTGGCAGTGGATGTGGTTGTTTCTGTGTTTTCTATCTTTTTCCACTGGTCTTCATATTTTTTTATGTGTCAGCATTAAATATGTGTGTTTTTCCACCAGGGCACTGCATTTTAATTTCAAATGAAGTAGTGTGATGCCTCAGAATTATTCTTTTTGCTTAAGAATATTGTGGATTTCTGTATCTTTTGCATTTCCATATGATTTTCAGTGTTGTTTTAACTAGAATGGTGAAAAATGGTGATATTTTAGTAAAAATTACATTCAATCTCTAGATCATTTTTGGTGATGTGGTGCTTTTAATAATGTAAATGATGTCAATTCATGAACAGTTGAGTTCTATTCACTTCCATTATCTTTATCTATTTTTCCTAATTTTCATTTCTATATTTTTATTGGTACATATTGGTAGTACATAATGATTAGCTTAATCTCAGGGAGATGGTACACATACACAACATCTCATAATTCTTTTATGTAACCTCCGTACCCCATCCCTGTATCTCTTCAACCTCATCTCTCATATGTATATATTTCTTTCTATCCATTGGACATAAGCTTGATTACTTTTTGTTATTCTAGTAACTTTAGTTACATCATTAGGTTATTTATTTATGATCACTTTTTTTCTAACATAGGCATGCCTCTAAACTTCCTTTAGATCTATTTTCATTATGTAGTTCAGATTCTGATAATTCATCTCCATTATCATTTAAGTATTGACATTTTTTATTTTCTCCTTTCATCCCTTCAGGGACCCATTGATTAATCAGTAGAGTAATTTTCATTCACTGTGGTAGTCTTTTTTCTGTGGTTTCTTTGCTGTTGCTTTATAGATGCATCATATTGTGATATTTAGGACACCTGTGATTATTATAATATTTTAAGTTCAATATTACTTGCTTTGTGGGCTTAAAATACTGTGTATTTTGGAGAAATTTCCCTGTGATGCTACAAAGAATCTGAAACATTGTTTTTTAAATGAAAATCTCTGTAGTATTCTGTTGAGTCAATTTGAATTATAGTATACTCTAACTCTAATTTTTATTTGTTATGTTAATTTTGTGAAAGTAGGGTACTGAAGACATCCACAATTATTGCCTTGAATTCTATGTGACCTTTTATATCATGAAGGGTTTTGTAACACTGGGTACATCAATGTTGGGTACATACATATTTACAGTGGTTGTCTCTTTGTAAATTGATCCCTTTGCCAATAGGCAGTGGTCTTCTTTGTCTCTACTGAATAGTTTCTCTTTGAAGATTACTTTGGCAGATCTACTCATACCTGCTCAGACATTTCATTATTTAACCTGACTGAGGTATCTTTTTCCTTACAATCAATGTTTTTTGGACCACATGTGATTCTTTCAGGCAAAATATATTAGGATGTTGTGTTTTGATCCACTCTGTTATTTTATGTCATTTACCAAAGACATAAGATAATTTCAATGAGTATTGTTTATGGTTTATATTAATTTATTTCATTTTGTTCTTTTTCTAGTGTTTGTTTCATATAAGGTATTTCTTTTTTTTAACATATTTCCACAAATAGATTATTTTTCCCCTTAGTGTCATGATTCTGACTGTCCTCTTTATCTGTTTTGAGAATTCCCTGAGCAATTTTTGTAGCACTTGTTATTCAATAAGTACTTCTTTTGACTTATCTTTGAAGGTCTTTATTTTTCCTTCAACTGGCCTAAGTATAGCACTGTAAGTTTGTAATTATTTTCTTCAGGGCTTGAAGCACATCAACTCAAGCCCCTCTGGATTTTATATTTTCAGTTGAAAAAATTTTGTTTTTCCCTCAGAGTTAAAAATTCTAAGTCATTTTGCATTTCTTTGTATCTGCTTTTAATCTTCTATGTCTAATTATTTTGGCAATTTGAGTATGATGTGCTATGAGGAGTTTCTTTTTTGTTCATGTTTATTTCCCTTTGTTCCCCAGTAGATATTTCTCCTACTATTCCAGTGAATAGGTTTTCTATGCCATTGGCCTTTACTCTATCACCCTACTTGAGTCTTCATTTTATTCTTTGAGATTTTTCAAGGGGTTCTCAATCTTCTCATTACTTCTCTTTCTTTATTCTCTTACTGTGTCATTGTTTTAGTGCATCCACTTTGTCATTTAATTCTGATATTGTTTCTTGGTATTCATCTTAACTATTGTTGAGATTTCCCATTGACTTTTTCATCTGACTATTTAAGGATTGACTTCTAGGGTTTCTTAGTTCTTTTCCCAGAATTTCTATTTTTACCAATGCTTTCTATCATAAGTTGTACCATGATTTCCTCCTTGATTCATTCAGTTCTCTATTGTATCTTCTTTGATCTCAATAAATATTTAAGTATTTGATTAATTCAGCTTCTTATTTTTACCATCTTTGGTAACTGATTATTTTCATTATCATTTTTAAAAATTTATTTCTCTGCAATATTAGTGTGATCAGTTTTTGACAGGGATTTATGAATTTGAGAAACATACTGTTTCTTTATTTTCTGATGATTCTTTTTAGTGTGTGTGTGAGCTGAAATTTGAAGATCACTTGGAATGCAAAGTAGAAGATGTACTGTGTGGAGATCTTTTAAGTAAGTGGCTTTGTTGTGATGTGTCTTAGGCTGTGGTGTCTCAGCATGGAAGCATGCTGTCCACTCCTTGGTTCTCAATTTTGGCACGAGGTTGAACTATTAGCACTGCTTTTTTTAGGACATAATAACTACCAAAAATGACAATATCTGCTGAACCTCAATATATAAACATGTAATTTTGAACTTTTTTGAAAAATTCACTACCCGGGAACAGAGAGAGAGAGAGAGAGTAACAAGGTGAGAAAGGAAGAAAATAGGCCTGAATGAGAATATTTATATATAGGAAAAAGGGAGGGAGGGAATATTTGAGAGAATATGAAAATAGAAGGAGTAAAAAGAGAAAAGACTATCAATGGAAAATGAGAAAAAATATGGGGAATTTGAACCCAACTAATAAACTAGCAGATGTGAGTATCTGACAAATGTTATGCTGGGGTCTATAGGCAGGGAAGGGAGTCATTAGGTTTTCTGGCTAATCCTGAATAGAAAGAGTTAAAGCTTTGCTGGAAGGAACAATTAACCAAACATGGGATAGCTCAAAAACAGAACACTGAGGCAGATAGACAGGTGCCATAGCCAGGTTAGTCTCCTGTCCCCTCCTCCAGTAAATTTAAAGGATTTGAAAGGGAAAGGGGAGTACATAGCTCATATATATATATATATGGTCAATATATTACTGCCCTAGATACTTAAACACTAACCAGAACTTGTAAGTAAAGTTCTTCCTCACCAATCTATAAATTCCAGAGATAAGGCCCTGATAAGGACAAGCTGGACCACCTAGGAATGTGTATGTAGACAGTGGAACCTCAGGGTGGGGTTCAGGGCCTGGGATCCATCTATGCCAATCAGGAGAATCAATCAGGTTGTGACAAGTTCCAGGTATGTACCTGCAGGAGAGAGTCATTTTGATTAAAAAAAGCTGAAGATAAAGGTTACAGGTATTAGCCTTTCTGAAGCACCCTGCCTACATCTCACCGGGTAGCTTTCTGTGCTCTCTCTCCTTTCCTATTTCTTTGGAAATAAAATGACTTGTTTTTCCTTTTAAATTGTGTTCCCTTAACTCCTTTTGGCTCAGTTTAAGTTCTCAGTGAGCTACTCAGACAACAAAGCTTCAGTGCATATCCACGGACAGAACAGTTAGGAAAACACATAAAACAACCCTGGTATGAGAGAAAATGACCAAACAAAGTAACATCCCATAGCTAAAAAAGCAATAGTTTTAATTCTAATATAATTGCACATGCATATACACACGAGCACACACACACACAATCACGCACTCATGAATTATTCCTCCTTGTGAGGGCACTCCTAACATTTCAATGTCCTGTGTATTGAGAATGAGGGGTAGAGTAAAAGAGAGTATCTGCGTAATTTGTGTGCAAGTCTTGACCAATGGCCCAAGTTCCTCACATACCCATCCCTTGCTCAGGGTTGCATGGTTATCCAATATCTATGAGACATACAGTTTAATCAGAATGGCTCCTATAGATCAATAGACTACAGTATGTTTATGTGATATCATAATATAAATGTTTTGAACTCTATGCAATAAAGAAAATAAATCAGCTTTAATTTAATTAAAAGGAAAGGATTTCTTTAAGTTAAATATTTTCTAAAAAGTCATACATACTATTGATGGGTTTGCCAAGAAAAATGTATAGAAAATATTTCCTAAATCATAAAAATAAAAATAAATGAGGATAAGTTAAAACTAAGTTAAAAATCCCTGGAGAATGGAGAGTGGAAAGACTCCATAAATAAATGAAATTACTAAGCCCTTTATGTGATGACAGAAGAGCCCAAACAATACATCAAACAATAAATATTTATTAAATTCTTAACCCTAATCTTAAATAAAGACAATCAGGAATATTTACCAATGAGATTCTAGAAAAGACAGATATTGAAGATAAATAAAATATAATTTTAAGTATTAGTGATGTAATGCAAGGCATATTTTTGTCATTGATTTCAAAATATGAGTAATATAGTACATTTTAAAATATTAGAATGAAATAATTAAGTCTTTCAACTTGCCAAAGATTAAAACTAGACCTATATCTCTCACCATGCACTATATTAAAATTGAAATGGATTAAAGATCTAAATATTAAAACAGAAATGCTGAACTGGCTGGAACAGAGGTTATGTAGGACTCTAGAGGACATTGGTAAAAAAAAAATGATTTTATGAAAAAAACCTCATTTGCCCATGAAGTAGCACAATCAACAAGTGGTAGCTCTTCTTATAAAAAAGTTTTTGCACAGCAAGTGAAACCACCAACAGTGTGAAGAGGCAACACACAATATGGGAAAAAATCTTCACCTGCTGTTCTTCAGACAAAGATCTACTATCTAGAATCTATAAAGAACTTAAAAAAATCAGACCTCCCCAATTTAAAGACCCAATCCAAAAATGGGCATCTGAAATAAACAGACTTTTCTCAGACAAAAAAGTAGAAATAGCAACTAAACATGAAAAAATGTTCAACATCACTGGTCATTCCAGAGAAGCAGATGAAAACAATGCTGAGATTCAACCTCACCCCAGAAAGAATGGCTGCTATCATGAAACCAACCAATAACAAATGCTGGCAGGGCTATGGGGAAAGAGGAACCCTGCTCCCCTGCTGGTGGGAGTGTAGACTGGTGCAACCACTGTGGAAATCAGCATGGAGATACCTCGAAGAACTAGGACTGGAAGTCCCATTAGACTCAGCTATTCCCCTGCTGGGTATTTCCCCCAAAGAGTTAAAAGTATCATATCACAGTGATATATGTGCATTGATGTTCATAGCAGTACAATTGATGATAGCTAAAACTTGGAAATAGCCCTTTTACCCATCAACTGGGGACTGGATACAGAAAATATGACTTTTTAATAAAATGGAGTACTACTCATACATAAAAAATGAGAAATTAGAGACATTTATAGCTAAATGGATGCACATTGAAGTTATACTCTTAAGTGAAATAAATAGGACACACGTGTAAATACCAAGTACTTTCTCTACTGTGATAAACTGAAAGTTTAAATAAGGACTAAAAGGTATAGTAGATAATGTGAAATAGGAAGAAAAGGGGCAAAGGGGAAGGCGAAGTGGTAGGTGTAGGGGTAGGGAAAAAAGGGAATGGAATTAATATGAGAAAATGAAAACAAAGTCTTTATAAATAGGGAGGGATGGAATGGTTGAATGGAGGGCAGGGGAATGGGGAAAAAATAAAAACAAAGAAAGATTATGTAAAGGTGCAAATTTCCAATGATGAATGTCATTTTTATATGCCTAAAATGTACCAATAAAATTAATTTAAAAAATTTTTAAAAAGTCTGAAATCATTAAAACATTAATTAATCTTACTTCTCACAATAGAGTTGTTGCACTTTAAACACCTAAAATGATGAAATACTTTTTTAAATAGAACAACTTGAATTTCAGAAAGTAGATATTTGTATAATCACATTTTTAAAGTAAAACAATTTATTTAAGAATTTTTTAAACAAGTTTAAATAAAACATCTTACTTGGGGAATGGAATTGTACATTAGAAAATAATCTTAAGTTATCAAAGAGAAATTTTAAACTGACATTATAAATGGAGAGATAAAATGTTTTAAAAAATAAGGAGATTTTTACCTTTCTTCTTGATCTAAGCTTGTGGACTGCCAGATATAGTAAATTCATTATCAATTTTTTGCAATGTTCTTTTTTAAAAAAGTGTAACATACAAGGCAAACATGATAATCATTAATTTATTTTAAAAGCACATTATAAACCTGTAGATGTGAGAAGGCAAAGAAACTGGTAGATGACATTCCTTGTCATGTCACAGAAAGGTTTGGTCTCCACATGCCTCACAGGAACACACCTAACAGCTATTTTTGCTACTGATTTTCAAATTGGTAAATTCAGTACATATGAGGTTCAAAGCACTATACAATGAGAGTCAAAATTAATTTTATATACTATGCACATGGTAATCTTACATGTTTCAATTGTACAGTTTATTAAATAGTAAACTTTAAAGTGAATAAAGTGGCAAATATTATACAAAAATGGCAGAAATTATGTTAAATATATATTGACATATGTCAAAAACCTCCAATGTAGAAAACCATGCACAATACAGACAACAATGGATATGTATTAATCTTTTATACATAATCACCATTTACTAGTCTTTAAGACTAAGATATATCACTTTCCTGTAACTTCAGTCTACTTCAATATCTTATCTAATCCTAAAGTGGGAACTGCTACCCTATATTTTTAGCTGTTAGTTGGTAAATTAAATTGAATAAAAGAGACTTGCAAAACATAGATGAATACTATTCAGAAATATGTATTGTTTATTATGTCAAAATATTATAGGAATCCAAGTCTTCAGGTGATAATGGCAGGCACTTATTTTATTGTCCTAAAACTTTTATGTCCATCTTCTGATGAGAGGGATATAGAATTCTTATATATCACTCAGTTGTGCATAATGACCCTTATTATTTCAGTGAATTAGTATTTGTCAAATGGTAGAGAAGCACCAGATGTAGAGTATAAATGCAGTAATCTTGAATTGAATCCAATTAACCAAAACTTTGCAGCTGATAATCATTATAAACTGAATGACATATGAAAAAGAAGCCCTTTTTCATTATAAAATATTTAAAGTTGAGGTTTGCAGAAATATTATATTACTATAGTTTGTAAAATTGCAAAACCTTTCTCTTTTTGCACAAAAGCTTTCCTTAACAGCACAGATTTTTTTTTACATCTTAGAATTAACAGTTAATTGATGACCCCAAGTTATAATATGAACTTGTAACTACTTGTGTCTCCAAATGTCCAAGATCATGTTTGTAAAGAGCAGCTGGAAAAGGAAAAAGAAAAGATTTAATTTTTTTCAAAATTATATCAAAGAATTTTCTAGAAGAAAAAAAGACAAGGGGAAAAGTGTAAATGCCTAGAATCACTGTTATTTGAATTATCTAGAACATGCTGTCTTCTGCAGGACTCTAATAGCAGCACCTTTCACCTCTTTGTTTCTGAGACTGTAAATGAGAGGGTTCAGCATGGGGATCACAATCGTGTAAAACACAGAAGCCACCTGATCTCTCCCCAAGGTGTAGGACATCTTAGGTTTTAGATAAGTAAAAATCATAGTGCTGTAGAAGATGGTGACTCCCAGAAGATTGGAGGTGGAGGTGGAGAAGGCTTTTTTCTTTCCAGCTGTGGAATTAATTTTCAGGATAGTGGGGAGGATGGACAGATAGGATCCAGATATGATGATGAAGGACAGCAGTAAAATGGATCCAGCACAAATTAATATAATGAGTTCAAACTCATAAGTGTCACTGCAGGACAGGGCTAAAATTGGGGATGTGTCACAGAAAAAGTGTTGGATGATATTAGAGTTGCAGAAACGCAGCCTGTTCATTGAAACTGAATTCACAGTGGAATGTACGGAGCCAATCATATGGAGCCAGCAAGCAGGACATGGCACAGTCTTGTGGACATAATGACTGGATATTGCAGGTGGCTGCAGATAGCTACATAGCAATCATAAGACATGGAGGAGAGAAGCAAACATTTGGCAGCACCAAAAATTACAAAAACGTACATCTGGGTGAAGCAGCCCAGGAAGGAGATGCTCTTGGTGGAAGTCTGTAAGTTCTGTAAGGTTTTAGGGGTGATGACACTTGAGTAGCTGAGGTCGAGAAGTGACAGGTGAGTAAGAAGAAAAGTATATGGATGTGTGAAGCTGGGGATCCAGGTGAATGATCAGTATCATCCCAACATTCCCTAGCACTGTAATCATCAGGTAAATCAGGAGAAAGAGCACAGAGAGGACCAGCTGTGTTTCTGCAGAGTCCGTCAGCCCCATAAGGATGAAGCGAGGCACACTGTGGAGATCCTTCTACTCATGGTGTCCTCTGTACTTATCTGTTGAATAATAATTTTTAAAAATTACCCTGTCTTTTATATGAATGGCTCAGCATTTTCCATAGTGTTCCTAGAAATTATTATAAACCATTGTAAAGAAGACTGAAAAAAATACAATCACCATGTATAGTTATGGTCATAAAATAACATTTGTTTCTGATACATTATGGTATTACATCCTGTTTCTAGCATGAAACTGATACTACTCTAAACTGATTTCATTATTAACACATTCAATTCTCAGGAAAATTTTATACCATAAGTAATCTTTTTCACATACCTTATTTCCAAACAACAGACACAGAGATTACTTATGTAAAAAAAGAGCAGTTACATATTGCCACTGATTCAACCTGGATATTTTGACTTTGGAGAATAAACATAATACTCTGTTCCTGATCAGGCCTTGCTTACCAATCCTGAATGACGATATATAATTGAAAATGCTAAAAACCATTTTTAGTGCATTATTCACTGTCCTTTCTTCCCAATGACTTATCATATTAATTATACTAATTAAAGTAATTTCTTTCTGGGGAATTAGGTGATTCACATTAATATTAAATTCCTGAAGATATAGTAACTCAGACAGAAAAATCAATCTTTAAAACTTTTGGATTTTTAAAAGTAGGCTTCTCCAGCTTCCCCTGGCTGAGATCAGGAATCCTCTTCCTGTTTGTCTTTTTTTCAGTCTTAGAGTTATCTCTGAAAAGAGTCTGAGGGATACCTGTGAATGGAAATAAACCAGTGTGTTCCTCTCCTCCCAGTTGGCCTCATATACTGCACATTCAGAACAATGCAGCCTTTGGTCATCCTTAGGGAGAAATTTCCAGTGAAGATTCCTTGGCCTGATTCCAAGGAGAAGAATTAAAAAATTTAATGAACTTAAGATTTTGGCTTTTCCCATAAAAGTCCTGTATTTACAACACAAACATTTCATCTTCACATGTGATGCTACAAGTTTCTGATGACTTTTGTTTATTTTCTTTGTAAATTTATTCATAGATATACTTGCCAGAAATAGTGTTTACATTTGAGTGATTAATCAGGATTTTTTGACTAGGAAGTTAGAGAAGAACTTTCCTGAGTACTACTTTCTTTACAAATGACAATATGAGGATGGAAAAATAAAATTTTTGGCCTAGAAATGTTTTATGCTTAAATGAATGACTTGGCCATAGACATAATGCTTATGCATTAGAAAAAATATTAGAAAACATTATAATAAAAAAATGAAGCAATTGAACACTTGTTGCACTTTGTTTATTAATAGTATTTTCTTCCACAGTTTTCTCTTTTGTGAAAAAAATCCAATTTGGATGTATAATTTTTAGTTTGCATAATTATTATACTACAGTGCATTGAGTATTTTATCCTAATTTTATGACTCAATGTATTCTGCCAGGACCAGGTATGTTTGCCTATTACTAAGGAGCCCCCTCATGTCTCACGCATTGGACAGGACTCCAGTCTTCACTGAGAGAACTGGGAAGATGAATAGGCATCCTCAGGCCCCACAGGAATGGGGCAGAACCTAAATTCTGGTTTGTCTGTTGGGATGGCTTTATCTGCAGGATACATTCATGTAATATATTTTATTATTTTAGTGTGCATGTCTTTTTTTTATTTTATAAAACAAAAATAAGCAGAAAGATATAACCAGCCTGGATACTACCATAAAATTGATAACAATTAGTGGGGAGAAATACCTGCTTTCTTATATATAGTCATGTAAGATGTTGTCTTGAAAAGAATAACAAGAAAGTCAAGCATGTTAGTAAACCTGAAATATTTTATTAAGGGTTGAGAGTCAGGGTTTATTCCTGTAGCACAACTTTTCTGTGAGGTTGAATTCTAAATACTTCTTCATATAGAAAGAATAATTCTCAATAATGTCAATATCTGAGTAACAATCATTCAACAACATATAATTTTTAATTTGTTTAAGAAACATTCCAGCTATTTTCCTTATTTAGGATCAGAAAGGAAGAGAGAAGAAGTAGGTGGAATGGGCTTCAAGGAAAGGCCTAAATGAAAACAATTGCATATAAGCAGAAAAGAGGGAGGGAGGGGATACTCAAGATGTAGAAAGAGGAGTAGGAGATGGAGGAATAAAGAGAAAGGATACTCAATATACAATGAGGAGTAGGGGATGGAGATGTAGATGCAGAAGGGGGAATAAAGAAGAGAAAGGAAGGGAATATAAATGAAATAGGAGAGAAGTAGGGGCGAGTGGATTAGTTATAGAATTAGCAGATTCCTGTGTGCTAGAATGTTAGAAAGCCTGTGAAACAACCCTGGCAGGTGAGAACCTAACAAAACAAGATAAGACCCTGAAGGTGCACAGAAAATAGCATAATGCTTACACAATCGCACACACAATGATTCTGCCTCCTTATGGGGGCATCTGCACTGGAGACCAGTATTTCCTCTAAAATTCCACTGTTGGACAAGGCCTAATAGAAGGAGTAACATGGATATCCCCTTGTCTTTCCTTTTTCTCCTCCTCAGCCTCTGTCCAGCTGAGAGAGGTCATTTCCTGCAGTCTGGAGCTGAGCTCCACCCTACATGGTGACCTCAGTCCACTGCCAGGTTTGCTCTTAGGGATCCTGGCCCACAGCTGTTGTCATCCTCTCTGCTCTTGGGAGCCAGGGTAAGGGGAAAAAGCTATGTCTGCAAAAATCTGTTCACAGGACCCAACCATGGACCCAGTTCCTCAATTCCAAGGCCTGGCTCCCAGCTTGGATGCCCAGTGTCTATGTGCTGCCCTGTTTACTCTGAAAACCTTAAGCAGAGCAGAGAACCTGGGGCTTCAGGGGCTTCACTGAGATAAGGAGCTGCGCACTCCCTGCTTTCCAGACCTCTGTGTAGCCCTGCTCCCAGCCTCAGATCCCACCTCCCACAAATCCTCCTGTGCCTTTGCTCTTGCCTGCAGCAGTGTTCAGAGCACCTTGTTTTCTATATCTTGGCCTTTTGTTTTCTGTTCTTTTCCTCCACTGGGCTAGTTGTTCTCACCAACAACTGGGCTAATGTTGTCTGTCTCACTCAATGGATAATTTCCCACCCTGATCTCTGCTCTCCAGCCAGCCAGGCACTAGGCCAGTTCCTCAGTCCCTTGATTTCACTCCTTTGGGTCCCAGATGCCCATCTTTGGGATCCAACCTTACTACTGAAAGAGCATCTCACTCTCTGAGTGGAAAGAAGTGGCTGTTGCATCCTGAAGACCAGAAAACAAGGGGGTGTCTGGTCTTCTACTTTAGTTACCAAAATAGAAAAAGCTATTCCAGATAACTCTCAGCATGAGTGTTGTTGAGTGTTGTCAAAATCCTTCTCCTGCCTGTTGTACTTAGGCAGAGGGAGAGGGGGCTTCCAAGATGTTGCCAGACCCAAGGCTGTCTCATTGCACAAGGAGATACTGGGAAGCATCACTACCTTCCTACTTGCTAGGATCAACTCAGTTCTCCTTCTCCTCAGGGTCTATCTCTGCTTGTAGAGTTGGCACTTGTAATATGGGGAGGTTTCTTTCTTATCAGCCTGAGTAAGGGCAAATTCACCTCCATACTGAGCAACCATTTATTCTGTGAATGTGAAGTACTTCAGTTGCTTTTCTTATTGTTTATTTGTTTTTGTTTTTGCTTTTCATTGTTTGTTTGTTTTGGTACCAGGGATCAAACTCAGGACCTTGCCTTTTCCAGGCAGGTGCCAGAACCATTGAACTAAATCCCCAGCCATTTTACTCCTTTTTTAAAATATCATATATGTTACTTTTAGCTCCCCATTCTCCTCACAGAGCTGAGAGTCTGCTGGCTTGGACAAGTATCTTTGAATGCATGACTTCTCTTATATGAGAAACACAACATTTCAATGATGTGAAGAGCAAGGAAAAAAAGAAAAGGAAGGGATAATGGTGCATTTCTGCAATCACAGAACATGGGGACTCAGGCAGGAGGATAATGGGTTTGAGGTCATCCTGGGCATCATAGCTAGACATTTTGTCCAATGCTTTCCCTACCAAAAACAAAAGAGGAAGCAAAGCTAACAGTAGGCATGGTGACATCAGTTTTTAATCTAAGCACTCAGGAATCTGGGGTAGGAGGATCATCTCCAGTGGCTGACATCATGAGTCCACAGCCTAAATTAAACTATGTAGTGAGACCCTTTCTTTGGGAGAGAGAGAGGGAGAGAGAGAGACAGAGAGAGAGAGAGAGAGAGAGAGAGAGAGAGAGAGAGAGAGAGAGAGAGAG
>NW_004624921.1:766275-787867 GCF_000247695.1 Heterocephalus glaber
ATAAATAATCATCTATTTAATAAAGTATTTTATGAAAAGCATGCATAGGAATAAAATCTGCATAATGGTTTTTCCTTTGTAAAACATATTTTCACCTGTGCTTCATAGTTAATGTTGGATGAACTCCCTCTGACTATGTGGAAGAAGATAACAGAGCAAAAACTTAGGAGAACCTGAGCACTGAGTTATCTGCCAAAACAGCCAAGCCAAAAGTAATGTGAGCAAAAGGATGAGTATGAAATACTGATAAATTCAGGTGATAGCCATGAACATTGTTTTGTGTTGAGCAAGTGTATTCCTGAATGTTTTATCACACAAAGAAAACTGTTTCCTAATACAATTAATCTGCTTGTCCTCATCCACCATCTGAATAGTTATTCTTTCCTGTACCAAATTTAATTTTGGTATGTAAGTTTATATTTGTGTCTTTGAAGCTTTATCCCCCAGTGCCAAGTACAGTGTCTTCTATTAGAAACTGTAAAAAACATTGAACAATGCACATATTACAATAACATCTCTTTTATTAAAATATAACAGCAGTGTTGCCATCTAACTATTAATTATTAGGAAGCAAAACCAGGTGTTTGTATTTTTCTGTACTGCATTGTGGCCTTTTAAAAAATCATATTAATATTACACAGCACACTGACCTGGCACTGTGAACGAAGGCATGAGATCTTACATTATTTCACAGAAATAACTTCCACTGTATGAGCCATGTAGGGATATGAGAAATAAATGTGTGGGCAAATGCAAATGGTTTAAGTGTGTCTTATGGCCAAGAGATTTTATTATGCTTATTTAATAACATGATACAAATGCTTTTACCCTATGGAATAAATAAAATCAAATACCACTAATTTAATTAAAATTTAGGAATTTCTTCAATTTAAATGTTGTTTTCCAAGTCAAAGATTTTGTTAACAGGTTTGCCACCAAAAATCAATAGTATAAATTTTCTAACTCATTCAAGTACATTAAAATTAATGTAAGAAAAAACCACATTTATGAATGTATCAAAGCACTTGATATGAGTCTGAAAGTTGCTCCTATATTGAAAACATGCTAATCTTGGATGATACAATTACACAGAATATAGGATATATAACTTTAAAGTAAACAAAGAAAGCAGTAAATATTATACAAGAAAATAAAGAAAAATTATATTAAATATGTAGACATATTTATAACAACTGATCTAGAAGAACATGCATAGGAATGTCAATAAATAGCACAACATTTATCTTTTCTCTCTAATTGTCATTTCCAAATTGTCTTAAATATTAGGACACATTACTTTCCTATGACTTCATTCAAATTCAATATTTAACTTCATGATGAATCCAAAACTGGGAACTCCTGGCTTCTGTTTTTTCCTTTTCAGGTCTTATGGTTATATGTTAAATTAATAAAAAATTCATACAACATGAAGTAATATTCAAAAATACATTATGTATTAAATATCATAGAAATGTAAATCATCTGATAATGTAGCCAGTACTCATTGTTATTGCCCTCAATGATTTACAAGCACATGCAGACCAAACAGATGGAATTATTATAACTGTTGTGCAGTTGTCTATCCTCACTGTTAGCATTTCAATGAATTAATGTGGGATGTATGCTAGAAAGTTGGCAGATCTAGAATCTAAATGACTGAATATTGATTTTAAAGCCATTTCTCAAAACATTGCTCTTTAATCTCTAAGATGGAGGAATAATATAAAATTCTCTGAAATCAAAGCATGCATTAATATGGTATGATCTCATTTTCAATAAGACAAACATATTTTCTTCATTTTCACATTAGTTGCCATTAAGCCACCTGTATTTCCTGACAGGTTAACTCATATTTCATGATTGCCAGATGAAATATAAATGTCTAAACATCTGTGCCTGAAAATGTCCACTATCATATTTGACAAGGAAAGACAGCTGCAGAGGAAAAAAAGAATAAAAATCCTCACAATTTTTGGATGAAAAACAGACTAAATAATTTCCCACTAAAAAAGGAAAAGACAAGTGTAGATACTTAGCACCACTGTGATATAAACTGCCTTCAGCCCTCTCTCTTCTGCATTATTCTAGCAATAGCATTTATCATCTCTTCATTTCTGAGACTGTTAATTAAAGATGATCACAATCGTGTAAAACACAGAAGCTACCTGATCAAGGAGTAGGATGTCTCTGGTTTTAGGTAAGTAAAGGTGATAGTGCTATAGAAGATGGTGACTCCCAGGAAATGGGAGGCACAGGTGGAGAAGGCATTTTCCTTTCCAGCAATGGAATTAATTTTCAAGATAGTGGAGAGAATGGGCACATAGGATCCAGATATGGTGATGAGGGACAATACTACAGTGGCTAGTGTTATGGTTAAGGTAGTTAGGTTTATGGTTAATTTTAGGATTAAGATTGTTAGGGTTACAATGTGGATGAACAGCATTGCCTTTCCACAAGTCCTTGAACAATATAATACTTAACAGAAGTAGCTCTTGTTCAACATGACAAATTTTGTCTTGAAGTTTACAGAACACATTTTTTTTCCAGAGGGTAACTATTCTGTATAAGTCACAGTTGATTTCATGGGATTTAATGCAAGATTCACAAGATCTATGGTCCTTAATTTTCACCATTTACTGTTTGCAACCCTACATTTGATTCCTCTTCTTGTACAGATAATAATGAAATAAATATCACATTTTTCTTTTTATATTTTAATTTACTTTTATCTTTTCAAAACATTTGACTTGATTATATATAACCAAAGCAAGCCTTTGTTACTGAATTCATTGCAAAATTTATGTTAAATTGCATGCTGATTTTGTCTTTCCAATCATTTTACTTTTGTAAAATAGAAAACAAAAACCTATGCCACAAAAAAAGAAAACATATTCCACAAGTATACTTTGTACGTGAAACAGGTAACACTGGTCAATTACAATGGAGGTTCCCTCCCATTCTTGTGGGGCCTCAGAATGTGCATTTATGACTTGTGAATAGATGGTTCACTCAGTGATGGATGAGGCATCATAAAATAGGTAACACAGGGAGGTGTTGGATAGTGAAAGGCTGACCTAACATATGTCATATTAGCTTGTGGTATTTTTGTTGTAATATAAGAATGAGATGGAACACAATGCTTCTACAGAGCTATATCTACACATCCAAATAAGCTTTATGGGCAAAAAGGAAAATAATGGGGAAAATTTCTAGTATGTAAACAAAATGTAAACAAGTTTTGCATTTCTTCATTTTAGTCAATGAATTTTCTGTTTTCTATATTTTTCTAGTAAATATGCCTTACTTCTAGCATCATGTTATACTTCTCAATACAAAAATATTTTCTGGTGTTAATTGTATTGTTCCATCTTTGTCTGTCATGAAGTAAATGTATGTTTGGAAATGTGCTCTCCATCATGCTAATCCTAAAGATTCCTGATTTTTATGCATATCCCAGATTCAATCCATTTGGACAGCAGGGTTGTGGGTCCTCAGCTGACTTCTACTGCACTAACTGGAGATCTATAAAGATTGCCTCCTATTGTGGGGGACCAAATATCACTAATGATATCATAGTTTGGAAACATGGGCCTAAGTCATTAAGAGTAGAAGGAATATGTAACTACTGCAAGCACAGAGGAATCTCAGCTACATATTAAACCATAGTTAAAGCCAACCATGAGCAGATGTGAAAATCAGTGAAACTGTAATTGAAAGAGCTTATGTTAATCTCCAAGTCTTCTCTGTTCACTATCAAACACATATAAGAATAAGAATCAAAATGTATAATAGATAATGTGAAATAGGAAGAAAAGGTCTAAAGGGGTAGAAAAAGTGGGAGGGGTAGAGGAAAGGAAAGAAAGGAAAGAAAAATATGAGAAAGGAACTTCTAAGAGTTTGATTATGATCATGGAGGTCCACAGTGTTTAAACACTGTTCTTTGGTGGTGTTGGGAGGGGGACTGACTGTGTTGCCAATGAAATTCAAGGGCTTTTGGTCAACTTAAGATGAAAATTCTGAACTGGCAAAATGTAGTTCTGCTTGCAGTTCTGCTGGCTCAGGATGACACCAGATAATGCTGGCTGGTACACGTGATGCAGGGGCTGCTGGTCAGGCCTGCTTTTGGACAATGCCATCCACCACAGGCTTGTGTTGACCATGGTCATCCACCTGGGTACTGGTCTTAGCTGCTGCTTTCCTCTTTGTGTTCTGGATCCTGTTTGACAAGGTTTGATGACTCTATCAAGTGCTGGCCCTTGCATCAACCAGTCACTGCCTTCCAGAGTTGGTTTGTGCTAAACACTGTCTGTGAACTCTTCTGGGTGCTGGTTTCCACTGCTGAGCTTTGTTGGCTGCTGCTTTCTGCAGCTCCCCAACATAACTTCCCCTTCTACATTTTGCTTTTTCTTTGGATTCCACCACTTTACCCACCCTACTCCTGAACATGAGTTCTGAGAAGATAGACAGGATATTTGAGCCCACATTACCCAAAAGATAAATAAGGAGCTTGTTTAAAGGAACACCAATGCGAGATTTTACTTTATGGGGACCTGTGCTATAACACAGGGGTTCAGTCCACAGGAGGAGGCTCCCAGACTGACCCAAGAAGTAGCATGCAGTGCTGCTCATACAACAGCTGCAGGCTTGTGATTGGTACCTGGCTCCACAGAGCCTCTGGGTTCATGGCTGGGATTCAATGAGGAGGCGCTATTGAAACAAGTAAATTTTCTGGAAGGCCATATCTGGGACTGGGGATGTTAGCAGTGGGCCCAGGAGTCTCCCTCTCTGATCTCAGCTGTGTTATGTGTCTCTGCTCACCTCCAAAATGCAGCACCAGCTTCTCAAGTGTAGGCCACCACACTGACAGGTGACTTGCAGCCATGTTGCTGTCTATTGGTGGATGATGCATTGTAAAGAAGGAACAGCACAATTATCTTTCCTTTCTTCTTCCATGTCTCCTTCTCAGCCTTTGCCCAAATACTAGAAGCCTTATAGTGAAGTTTGGAGCTGAACTCCCCCCTTCATGGTGACCTCTGTCCTCTTTCAGGTTTGCTCTTGAGCAGCCTGGACCACAGTTGCCTTCATCCCCTCTGATCTTGGGACTGAGGGTGAGGGGAAAATGAGGGGTCTTCATAATCTGTATGAAGGTCCAAACCATGGATCCAGTGCCTCAATTCTCAGGCCTGGCTCCTGGGGTATACACACACACAAACACACACACACACACTGATCGTTCCTCCTGGTGGTGGCACTCCTGACACTTCAATATCCTTTATATTGAGAATGAGGGTGACAGTAAGAGAGTAGCTGCATAACCTGTGTGCAGGTCCTGACCAATGGACCAAGTTACTTACATAACCAGGCTTTGCTCTTGGTTGCTTGGTTATCCAATGCCTTTGAGGAACTTAGTTTAAGTAGAATAGATCCCATAGATCAATAGATTATGTTATGTTTATATAATTACATAATATAATCCTTTTTCACCTCATTCAACAAAGAAAATAAATCACTTTTAATTTTAATGAAAATTGAAGCATTGCTTAAATTAAATGTTGTCTACAAGGTCATATGTTCTATTGATGGGTTAGTGAAAAACATACATTTTCTAAATCATGAAAATACAAATAAGTGAGTATAAGATGAAACTATTCCTTATCAAAATACCTGGAGAATGGAAATACTCCATAAATATATGAAATTACTAAGACATTTATGTGATGAGAGAAGAGACAAAACAATATATCAAACAATAAAGATTTATTAAATTCTTAACCCTAATCACAAAGGAATACCACCAGGAATATCTACAAATATAGATTCTAGAAATGACAGATATGGAAGTTAAATTTTAAAAGATTGTAAGTAATATTGATGTAATAAAAGGCATAATTTTGTCACTGATTTGAAACTATGAGAAATATATTGCATTTTAAATCATTTGGATAAAATAAGTAAGAGTCTTAAATTATTAAATAATTGATAAATTTTAATTCTTAAAATAGAAATATTGCACTTTAGAAACCTAAAATTATGAAAGGTTTGGTCTCCACATGTTCCAGCTAACAGCTGTTATTGCTCACTGATTTTCAAATTGGTAAATTTAGTACATTTCAGGTTCAAAGCACTATACAATGAAAGTCATTTTTCTCCTATGCTGAGTACATAGTAATCTTGCATGTTTTAATTTTACAGAGTTAAATAGATAGTAATAAAGTGGCAATGATTATACAAGAAATTACAGAAACTGTTTAAAATATATATATATATATATATTAGTAACCACCAATTTAGAAAAATATGTACAAAAAAGCAATGATGGATATGTATTTCTCTTTTATATATAATCATCATTTCTAAATTCTCTTCAACATTAAGATATACCTCTTCCCTATAACTTAATTCTACTTCAACATATTACATAATCCTAAAGTGGGAACTGCTGTCTTATTGTTTTAGCAGTGTGTTAGTTTGTAAATTAAATCGAGTAAAAGAAATTTGTAAATCATAAAGGAACACTATTCAGAAATATGCAGTGTTTATAATGTCAAAATATTATAGGATTGCAAGCATTCTGGTGATAATGGTCAAAATTTATTTTACTGTCCTAAAAGTTTTATGTCTGTCTACTCATGAGAGAGACATGGAAGTATTATATATCATGCATGTGCACATATAGAACCTTATTATTTCAGTGAATTAGTGTTTGTCAAATTCTAGAGAAGCACCAGATGTAGAATCTAAATGCAATAATCTTCACATAAAAGCAATATCTCCAAACTTTGCTGCTGAAAATCACTATAAACTGACAAATGAAAAATTAATTGATTTTTGATCCTAAAATTATTTTAAAATTGAGGTTTGGAGAAATACTATATTGATATAGTTTATAAGATTACATAAATTTTCACTTATTGCATAAAACTTTTCTTAATAGGGCCTATTTTTTTACACTTAGATTTAATTCTTAATTGATGACTCCAAAATGTAATATGAATTTGTAAGTACCTGTCTCTCAAAACATCCAAGATCATGTTTGTTAAGTAAAGAGCAGCTGGAAAAGGGGTAAATATTTAATTTTTTTATAATGAGACCAAAGAATTTCTTAGAAAAAAGACAAGGGGAAAGTGTAAATGCCTAGCGTTATTGTTATTTTAATTGCCTAGAACCCACTCTCTCCTTCAGGACTCTAACAGCAGCACTTTTCACTTCTTTGTTTCTGAGACTGTAAATGAGAGGGTTCAGCATGGGGATCACAATCATGTAAAACACAGAAGCCACCTAATCCTTTCCCAAGGAGTAGGATGTCTTTGGTTTTAGATAAGTAAAGATCATACTGCTGTAGAAGATGGTGACTCCCAGGACATGGGAGGCACAGGTGGAGAAGGCTTTTTTCTTTCCAGCAGTGGAATTAATTGTCAGGATAGTGGAGAAGATGGAGACATAGGATCCAGATATGATGATGAGGGACAGTACTGAATTGGATCCAGCAAAAATGAATATAATGATTTCAACCTCATAAATGTCACTGCAGGACAGGGCTAAAATAGGCGATGAGTCACAGAAAAAGTGCTGGATGACACTGGAGTTGCAGAAGTGCACTTTGCTCATGAAAACTGCAACAACAGTGGAATCCACAAACCCAACAACATAGGAGCCAGCACGCAGGGCATGGCACAGTCCTCTGGCCATAATGACTACATAGTGCAAGGGGTTTCAGATAGCTACGTAGCGATCATAAGCCATTGAGGAGAGAAGAAAACATTCAGCAGCAACAAAAACTATAAAAAAGTACATCTGAGTAAAGCAGCCCAGGAAGGAGATGCTCTTGGTGGAAGTCAGTAAGCTCTGTAAGGTTTTAGGGGTGATGACACTTGAGTAGCTGAGGTCGAGAAATGACAGGTGCATGAGAAAAAGTACATGGGGGTGTGAAGCTGGCCATCCATGCGAATAATCAGTATCATCCCTGCATTCCCAAGCACTGTGATCAAGTAAATCAGGAGAAAGAGCACAGAGAGGACCAGCTGTGACTCTGCATAGTCCGTCAACCCCATGAGGATGAAGCCAGGCACATTGGTGGAGGTCCATCTACTCATGGTGTCCTGCTGCACTTATCTGTTGAATAATAAATTTTAATAATTACCTTGTCCCCAAAAATACTTTTAGTTATATGAATTTCTCAGTATATTTCATAGTCTTCCAAATGAAAACATTTTGTGAAGCAGAGTGAAAAAAATACAATACCCATGAATAGATATTGCTATAAAATGCTATTTGTTTCTGATACATAAAAGGGTTACATCCTGTTTTTGGCATGAAACTCATGTTATTCTAAACTATTTTCATTATTAACATGCTCCATTCTCAGGAAAATATTAGACCGCAAGGACTTTTATCCACATCGTTAACTTTAGAAAATGAGAACAGAGATTATTTATTTAAAGAACAGAAATTGTATATAGCCACTGATGACCTAAATATTTTTACTTCTGATAACAGACTTAAAATACTCTGTTCCTGATAGGGACTTGCTTTACCAATTCTGAATGAGGATACATAATTGAACATGCTAAAAACCATTTTTATTTTATTATTCACTGTACTTTTATTCAAAATGACTCATTATACTAATTAAAGTAATTTCTATCTAGGTAATTAGATGATTCACATGAATAATAAATTCCTGTAGATATAATTTCATAGAAAACAAAATTAATCTTTAAACTTTTGGATTTTTAAAAATAGCATGCATCTCCAGCTCCCCATGGCCAAACGCAGGAATCCTCTTCCTGTCCTCACTCAAATGACTGCACAGAGAATTAATGCTCAGTCTCAGAAACATCATCACTATCTGAGAAGAACATTCAGATACCACCCCAGGAGGTCAAGGTCTGCTTTAACTTGGAAAAGGGAGGCAGAGAGCTTACAGTCACCTGGACATAAAAGCCCTGGCAGAAATTAACACAGGGAGACAGAGATTTGTGGGGAGCAGAGGTTCCTGTCTCTCCTGTGGAGTAAATAAACCCTTTTCTTTCCACCAAAATAATTTGTCCCCATTTTTTTTAGGCAGCCAGAGGTGATATGGACTTTCAAATCTGTTAACAATGTATTTTTGAACTTGCCCATTCAAAAATCAATTATCCTAAAAACATTAGTTTTTTAGAATATACACATTGCTATTATACATTTATTTCACAAACTCTATATTTGTTTTTCTGCAAATCTTAACATTACTTATGGTGAGACACAAGTGATGTGTGTGTTCATATATTTTTATAAAACCCCCTTTATTTTATCTAGTAGAATCCCTTCCTGTTCTCAGAATGATACTTACTGTGTACCAAAGTTGCTGAAAAAATTGTCTTCTAAAGTAGTCTGTATAGAAGTTTGTGAAGCAAAAAATATTCTCAGAAATAAAATAAAAAAACATGGAGTGAATTGAAAACTACTGTAATCTGTTTGCTTTTCTAGGGGTAATTTGTCTTTATGTTGTTCTGCATTCATATGTTTTCCTGAGGAAAACTGTATCACCCTAGAAATTTTGTTCAAGACTTGATCAGATGGAAAGGTTACCCCAAAGTTACCTCTGAAAAGAGTCTGAGGAAGACCTGTGAATGGAAACAGACCAGTGTGTGCCTCTCCTTCCAGTCCACCTCATATACTGTGCATTCAGAACACTGGAGCATTTGCTCATCCTCAGGCAGCAATTTCCAGGGAAGATTCCTTGGCCTGATTCCAAGGACAAAAGTTCAAATATTTAATGAGCACTAGAATTTGTCTTTTCCCTTAGAAGTCCCACATTTAGAACATAAACACCTCACCTCCTCATGTGATACTCCAAGTTTCTGCAGAACTTCATTTATTTACTTCTTAAATAGACACATAGTTATATAAACTTGCTAAGAATGATGTTTACATTTGTGCAATTAATGAGAATTTTTTTGAGTAGCAATTTAGAGAAGAAATTTCCTGAGTCCTACTTTCTTTACAATTGACATTATGAAGGATGTAACAATAAAATTTTTCAGCTGGAAATGTTTTATAATTAAGTGAATGACTTGGCCATAGTCATAATGCATATTCATTAAAAACAAGTAGGAAACATTAAAAGAAAAAAATAAAGAAATTCTTTGTTTCAATTTATTTATATAATATTAATTTTCTTCAGACCTTTTTCTTTAGTGAGAAAAAGCTAATTTGGATATGTACTTTTAAGTTTGCCTAATTATTTTACTACAGTGCATTGAGTATTTTATCCTAATTTTTTGACTCAATATATTTTGTCAGACTGGGTATGTTAGTCTGTTACTAAGGAGACTCCTCCAAGTCTCATGCATTGGACAGGACTTCAATCTTCACTAACAGAACTGAGAAGACAAATAGGCATCCACAGGCCCCACAGGAATGGGGCACAACCTACATTCTGGTTTGTCTGGCTGGCTGATTATCTACAGGATACATTCATGTAATATATTTTATCATTTTAGTGTACCTGAGCTTTCTATTTTATAAAGAAAAATAAGCAGAAAGACATAACTAGTCCAGATACTGTCATAAAATTGGTAGCTATTGGTAGGAAAATACGTGTATTGTTATATATAATCATGTAAGATGTTGTCTTGAGAAGAATAATGAGAAATTAAAACATAATAGAAAAGCTGAAATATTTTATTATGGGTTAAGGAAGAGTTAAGATTAGGGTCTTTTGCCGGGGATTTAGCTCACTCAGTGGTTTTGCTGCCTGCTGCACAAGCGTAAGGACCTGAGTTCAATCCCTGGTACCAAAAAAAAAAAAAAAGATTAGGGTCTTTTTGCAGAACTTTTCTGTGAGGTTGAATTCTTACCACTGCTTTATGAAGACAGAGTAATCATCAGTAATGTCAATATCTAAAGAAAAAATCATTCATCAACATATAATTTATAATTTGTTGGAGAAACTCTCCAATGTTTTTCCTAATTTATGATCAGAAAGCAAGAGGGAGGAAGTAGGTGGGATGGGCTGGGGTGGAAAGGCCTTAATAAGAGCATTTACATATAAGAATAAAAGAGGGAGGGAGGGGAAATTCAGTAGGTATGGGAGGAGGAGGAAGAAAGAAAAGAAAGGAGGGGAATATCAATGAAAAGGGAAAGTAGGGGAGAGTTTATCCAGTTGAAGAATTGGCAGATACCTGTGTGCTAGAATGTTAGAAAGCCTGTGAAACAACCCTGGCAGGAGAGAACCTAACAAAACAAGGTAAGACCCTATAGCAGCAAAAGCAATAACCTTAATTTTTACACAGTTACACACACACACACACACACACACACACACACACACACAAGGTGATTCAGGCTCCTTGTGGGGGTATCCAGAGTGGAGATCAGTATTTCCTGTAGAATTCCACTGTGGGACAAGGCCTAATAGAATGAGCAAAGTGGAAATCATATTGTCTTTCCCGGTGTTTCCTTCTCACCCTCTGTCCAGGTGTGAGAGGCCATTTCCTGCAGTTTGGAGCTGAGCTCCATCCTCTTTGGTGACCTCTGTCCTCTGTAAGGTTTGCCCTTGGGGAGCCTGGACCACAGATGCCCTCATGCCCTTTGCTGTTGGGAGCCAGGGTGAAGGGAAAATGAGGTGTCTGGATACTTTATGTGCAGGTCATTACCATGGCCCCAGTGCCTCAGTTCCCAGGCCTGGCTCACAGAAGCTTGGATGGCCAGTGTCTATGTGCTGTCCTGGTTACTCTTGACAGCCTAGAGCAGATCAGAGGGCCTGGGGCTTCAGTGTCTTCACTGAGAGAAGGAGCTGCACAGCCACTGCCTTCCACACCTCTCTGCAGCCCTGCTCCCAGCTTCAGATCCCACCTCCCACAAATCCTCCTGTGCCTGTGCTCTGGCCATTAGCAGTGTTTAGAGCTCCTTGTTTTCTATATCCTGGCCTTTTTTGTTCTACTGTTTCCCTTCAGTAGGCTGAATGTGCTCACCACCAGCAGGGCTCATGCTTCCTGTCTCACTCCATGGGGAATTTCCCACCCTGGTGTCTGCTCTCCAGTCAGCCAGTCATGAGGCCCTTTTCCTCAGTCCATTGATTTTACTCTTTTGCATACCACCTACCCTTTTTTGGGATCCAACCTAACTCATAAGAAGGTCTCACTCTCTGTCAGGAGAGAACTGGCTGTAACATCCTGAAGACTAGAAAATGTGGGGGTGTCTAATCTCCTACTTCACCTACCAAAATAGAGAAAGTTATTCCAGATACCTCTCAACATGTGTGTTGTCAAAATCCTTCTCCTGCTTATTGTACTTAGGCAGAGGGAGAGGGGCTTCCAAGATGGTGCCAGACCCAAGGCTTTCTCACTGCACAGGGAAATATTGGGAAGCACCACTACCTTCTTATGTGCTAGGCTGCATTCAGGTCTCCTCCTCAGGTCCTATTTCTGGTAGCAAATTTTTACTTGTAATATGGGGATGGTTCTCTCTTGTCAGCATGATAGAGAGAAATTCTCCTCCACATGGAGAAACAATTTATTCTGTGCCTGTAAAGTATGTCAGCTACTCCTCTTTTTAAATACCATATATCAGAGTTTTACCTGATTGCTAGATCTCTCATGTCCCAACCTAGTGACCATGTGGCTCCCCAGTCTCCTCACACAGCTGAGTATCTGCTGGCTTGGATAAATATATTTGAATGCATGACTTCTTTTGTATGAGAAACAACAACATGTAAATAATGTGAAGAGCAAAGAAAAAAGAACAAGACATAGTGGTTCATTTCTGTAATCACCACACATGGCAAACCTAGGCAGGAAGATTGTGGGGGGCCTTGTCCCCCCCCCCCGCTAGTACTCTTGAGTGCCTTTTACGGGCATGTCTAAGCCTGCTGCAAGTCTACCCGGCAACAAGGAAGTAGCCCCAGTACCCTCCCCTTGCTCCCTCCCTCTAGCCCTACGGTATATATGCTGTAGCAGCTTCCGCAATAAACGAGACTTGATCAGAAACCTGTCTTGTCTCCATCTCTCTTGTCCCCTGTCCTTTGTCATTCTCACTCCCCCTCTAGGGTCTCCGTTGACTTACCCGCGGGCTGGGACAGAAGATAACTGAGGTTTCAGGTCAGTCTGGACTACATAATGAGACATTTTGTCAAATGCTATCCCTGTTGGAAGAAGAAGAAGAAGGAGGAGAAGGAGAAGGAGAAGAAGAAAACCTAGAGGTAGACATAGTGACATCAGTCTGCAAGTCAAGCTCTCAGGAGTCTAGGGTAGGAGGATTGTTTCCAATGGCCTACATCATGAGTGCACAGCCTGAACTAAACTGTGAATTGAGACCCTGTCTCTGACACACACACACAGAAAGAGAGAGAAAGAATATGAAATAATAAAAAATATTTTTTTAGTGATGGGACAGGGGATCAGGAAAAGGTAAGAAAGGAGAGGGCAGGAGAGCTAAGGTGATTAAAGTGATCAATATGTATATGTATTAAAAATTAAAACTACTCTGAAATAAAAATATACTCTCAATTAAACACAATCTGAAATGAATTGTGAGGGGTGCTGGCCTTAGCTTTGCCATTTTCCAGTCTAGTGTCATGCAAAATTTTATGGAATAAATTTGCATACTCATCATAGTTAAATTGTCATTTTCCTGATATTTTCACAACTAACCAGAAATCCTAAGACAGTAAGGAAAATTTTCTCCCTCTCAGCAGCAATAATGTGCATATCTATGCAGCTTATTAGCTACTGGACAAATTTATTCATGCCTGTACTCCCTGTGGTTATAGCTCCATGAAATTTTTGTACTATTTCATTTTATCCCAGATGAGAAAACTGTATACAAAATTTTAAATACTTGGGTCAAGGCCACATATCTCCATAGACTGATGTCCAAATTATAAGGTTAGTTGCCGAGCAACAGAGCTCAGGCTTTTAAGTTTACTTTGCATAAAGAAATGAAGGAATTGCCTGATATTTTCACTTTAGTATTGAAGATCTTCATTAATATAGTGACAGAAATAAGACAGAATATTAATGTATACAATATACTTTGCAGAAATGATTTCCACTGGATTTGATAAGTCATTGAGGTGA
Source organism: Heterocephalus glaber (assembly GCF_000247695.1). Next base: position 780,336 of record NW_004624921.1, read on the forward strand.
TTAGGACATTATACATTTTGGCTTGAGTTAATAGGAAACAGTCCCAAAAATATAAGAAAAAGGAAGGAAGGAAGGAAGGAAAGAAGGAGAGAGGAAAGGAGGGAGGAAAGAAGGAACATAGAAAGTAAGAGGAACAACAGGGAGATAGAGAGGAAGGAAAGTTGGAGGAAACATGAAAGAATGAATAAAAGAAGGAATGAGCAAAGAAATAATGTAGCAGCAGAAGAACAGAGTGGATAGGATCAGTTAGAAAAGGGCTGAGTTGAGGTACCATTACATTTTCAAGATACAGAAGTTGACAGTGAACTGGTAAATGTGATTTTATACATAGAAAAGATTCTTGAAGTAATAGCAATGGATAAGAGAGGTTGCATTTGCACATAAGTTGTTAAAACCTACACTAAATCTTCCTCAAACCTTGTTTTAAAATCCAGTTAATCTACAAAATCATAATTTTCAGTGATCCTTTCACAAGTTGGAATTCACATTCATTCATGTAATCTAAATTTCAAAGACAAGCCCCTTCCCAGAATACACAGAACCCATGAAATTGCTCACTTTGTGGAAAGTGTGGACAGAATATGTAACCACTGCATGCACGGAGGAATTTCAGATACATATTAAACTGCAGTTAAAACCAACCAGGAGCAAATGTGAAAACCAGTGAACCTATAATTGAGAGAGCTTATATTAGCACTCCGTCTTCTCTGTTCATCACTATCAGACATGTATAAGAATAATTAATATGATCAACTTATTCAAAAGTACATATTCCTGGTAGTATTTGTCTAAAGACATTGAAATTCATTTAAGTGCTCTACTGCAGAGGCTAAACAACATGCATGAATTTGTCATATTTTACATTTGGTAGATGGAAGTTATGGAAAGTATTCAGTATCATACTTGAAATACATACACATACACATATGCCTGGATGCACACAGACACAAAATCAGATACATGGAATCCTATAACAGGGTCATCAGTGGAGGCACTGCAGATTAAGAGATAATCATGAAGTTGGAAGTGAAACAACAGAACTTATCTAAAAAGAATTAATGTTAAGAAATTGGAATGAGTAATAATATAAAGTAACATAAGGAAGTAATGGAACAGAAAAAATATGAGGACATACTAGTCAACACTTTTTTAACAATAAGAAATTTAGGAAGCCATTGGTTAAGCAGTTGAAATGATTCTGGGACAGATAACTATGAGGGACACTTGAGTCTATGCAGAAATAGAAATGACAAATATAAAACCGCAAAATGAAATTTGACACACATTGTAAATTTCAATTTAAATTACTTTAAAACTAAAAGACTGAAGGAAAATAATGCTCTTTTGCATTATAAATTTAAGCCACATATAAAAATAACATTTATAATGGAAGAAAGCTTTGGGGAGAATTGATCAATATTATTCAAGCTGTCTTTTATTGCTCCTTGTTTAATAAGGGCTGAATATGTAGCTTAATGGTACATGAGTTCAATCCCAAGCACCAAAAAAGAAAAAGATATGGGGGTCAAAACAAAGATTGTTGCTGCGTGGATATCAACAAATAGAATATTAAGAATAAAGTAAAGATATTGCCAAGTCCTCAAAAAATTAAAACAGAAAGTAAAATACACTGTAAAAATATTCTGCTGATGAATTTGATGATTAATAGGCAGAAAAAATTAGTAATATGAGTAATTATCCATTTAATAAAGTAGTGAAGTATTTTATGAAGAGCATTCATATGAATAAAATCTGTACAATAGTTTTTCCTTTGTAAAACAAATTCTCACCTGTCCTTCACACTGAATATTGGATGAACTCCCTCTGACTATGTGGAAGAACATAACAGAGCCAAAAGATAGAACTTGAACACTGAGTTACTTGCCATCAACAGCCAACCCAAAAGTAATCTGAGCAACAGGGTGAGTATTAAACACCAATAAATCCAGATGATAGCCATGGATATTATTTTGTATTGAGCAAATCTATTTATGAATGTTTTATTGCACTGGGAAAACTATTTGCTGATACAATTACCCTGCCTTTCATCATCCACCATCTGATAAGTTATTTTTTCCTTTACCAAATTTATTTCTGTATCTGTTTATACTTGTGACTTGGAAGATTTAGCCCCCAATGCCAAGCACAGTGTCTTCTACAGCAACTGTACAAAACATTGAACAATGCACACACTTCAGTGACTGCTGTTTTAGGAAAGTATAATAGCAGTGTTGCTGTCTAGCCATTAATTATTAGGAAGAAAAACCAGGTGTTTGTATTTTGCTGTGCTGCATTATGGCCTTTTAAAAAAATCATATTTATATTATGTAGCACACTGAACTGGCACTGTGAAAGAGGGCATGATATCTCATAATATTTCAGAGAAATAGCTTCTAGTACATGAGCTATCTAATGATAAGAGAAGTAAATGACTGGCCAAATGCAAATAATATTTAAATGTTTCTTATGGCCAAGAGAGTAAATTATGCTTATTTAATAACATGATATACATGCTTTATACCCTATGGAATAAAGAAAAAATAACATTAATTTCATAAAATTTAGAAATTAATTTAAATACTTTATTTTTCCAGGTCAAAGAATCTATTGATAGGTTTGCCAACAAAAATCAATAATATAAATTTTCTAACTCATACAAATACACTAAAACAAATGTAGGGTGAAAAAACAGGTCTTATGAACATATCTAAGCATTTGTAATGAGTCTAAAAATTGCTCATATACTGAAAATATGTTAATCTTACATGATAAAACTACACAGATTATTGGATATATAACTATTAAGTAAACAAAGAAAGCAGAAAATATTATACAAGATATTACAGAAAAATTATATTAAATATATAGACATATATTCCTAACCACTGAAATAGAAAAACATGTACAGGAATGTCAATAATTAATACACCATTTTTCTTTTCTCTAGTGATTGACATTTTTTAACTCGTCTTCAACATTAGGACATATTACTTTCCTATAATTTCATTTAATTCAACATTTATCTTTGTTCTGAATCCAAAATTGGGAATTCCTGCCTTCTGTTTTTTTCTTTTTAGGTATTATGTTTGTATATTAAATTAACACAAAATTCATAAAACATGAAGAAATATTATTAAAAATTTATTAAGTATTAAATATCATAGTAATGCAAAGCATCTGATCATAATTGACAGTATTCACTGTTACTGCCTTCAATGTTTTACAACCACCTCTGACCACATGGATGTGTAGTTGACAATACTGACTGTCATAATTATAGTGTTTTAATGTGAGCTGCATGCTAGAAAGTTGGCAGTGGTAGAATCTAAATGCTCAATTTTTAATTATGAACTGATTTCTCACATCATTGTTGCTATTAATCTCTATTGTAAGCAGAATGATTAATATAAAATTCTCTAAAATTAGAGGATGCATGAAAATGGTATGATGTAGTTTTCAATACAAGAAACATATTTTCTTCTTCTGCACTTTAGTTACCCTTGAAATCAAATGTATTTCCTCACAGATATAACACATATTTCATGATTTCCAGATGAAATATAAATGTATAAACATCTGTGGCTGGAAATGTCCACTCTCATATTTGATAAGGAAAGGACAGCTGCAGAAGAAAAAAAAGAAAAAAGGCCTACAATTTTTGTTTCAAAAATAGACTAAATAATTTCCATTAAAAAAATAAAAAGACAAGTGTAGATGCTTAGCAGCACTGTGATATTAAATGCCTGCAGCCCTCTCTCTTCTGCATGATTTTAACAAGAGCATTCTTCACCTCTTTGTTTCTGAGACTATAAATGAGAGGGTTCAGCATGGAGGATCACAACCATGAAAATACAGAAGCCACTTGATCCTTTTCCAAAGAGTAGGATCACTTAGGTTTTATGTAGTTAAAGACGACAGTGCTGTAGAAGATGGTGACTCCCAGGAAAGGAGAGGCACAGGTGGAAAAGGCTTTCTTCTTTCCACCAGTGGAATTAATTCTCAGGATAGTGGAGAGAATGGACATGTAGGATCCGGGTATGGTGATGAGGGACATCACTAGCGTGGATCCAGCACTAATGAATAGTAATTTCAACCTCAAATGTGTCATTTCAGGACAGGGCTAAAATTGGGGACATGTCACAGAAGAAGTACTGGATGATATTAGAGTTGCAGAAGTGCAATCTGCTTATACAAACCACATTAACAGTGGAATCCACAAAGCCAACAACATAGGAACCAGCAAGCAGGGCATGGCACAATCCTGTGGACATAATGACTGACTAGCATAGAGGGTTGCAAATAGCTACACAGTGATCATAGGCCATTGAAGAGAGAAGAAATCATTCAGTGCTAGCCAAAAGGATAAAAAAGTACATCTGGCTGAAGCAGCCCAGAAAGGAGATGCTCTTGGTGGAAGTCAGTAAGTTCTCTAAGGTTTTAGGGGTGATGACACTTGAGTAGCTGAGGTCAAGAAATGACAGGTGAGTGAGAAAAAAGTACATGAGTGTGTGCAGCTTGGGATCCAGCCAAATGATCAGTATCATCCCCGCATTCCCCAGCACCATGATCAGGTAAATTAGGAGAAAGAGAATGGAGAGGGCCAGCTGTGTCTCTGCAGAGTCTGTCATCTCCATTGGGATGAAGTCATGAACACTGGTGGAGTTCCATCTACTCATTCTGCTATGTATTAATCTAATGAGAAATCCAATTCTATACTTAGCTTGAGTGACTGAAAACAGATTTTATTTGTATGAATGGCCCAGCATTAATTTTAATTAGCTTACTCTTCCTGGGAATTGACAGAAGCTTTGCTAAATATGAACAAAAAATTCAAGTATCAGATAGAGAAAGCTATGATATGAATTGATATTTGCTTCTGACATAATAAAAAGTTACATTCCATAGAATTAGCTTGAATATGATACACTGTAAATGTTTTCTTCATTAGCACATTTAATCCACATATAATTTTTATGCCATAGTCACTGTTATCCATAGATTTTGATATCACAAGAGCACAGAAAATAACTTTTGTGCAATCAGAGCAGTTACTTTTTGTCATTGGTTTTCTATTAAGAAATTTTGCCTCCTGAGACAGTGCTAAAAATTCCCCATTCATATTTATGAATTATTTTTCCAATTTTACCAAGGTTATATAATAAAGTATGAGGAAAATAACTTCAGTTTACTTTTTATTCTCATTTAGTCGCCAGTGCTATTGGGCATTAATTACAAATCAATTTCACATTTTAGGAAACTTAGATGAAGCCACTAAGATTATACAGTGCATATAGTATAGAATGATTGAATACACCGATCAAAACCAAGAGGGGAAAATAGCTTTTTAAACATTTAGAGATTTTTAAACATAAGCTGCTACTCCAAATTCCTGAGACTGGATCTTTATGTTTTCTGGCCTTTTGAAGCCACTTTTCTCTAAAAGAGAAAATAACCCTAAGCGTTATGGTTAAAATTTGCAATGCTGATTACAGTTCAATCATCTCTCTATTCCTGCTTTGAATATATTAATATTAGTTTGATAAACTTTAAATCCATTTATATGCATATTCTTATGATAAAATACCTATTTCATTATATCTTTTGTAAAACACTTCAATTTAAACATGATACTGTGAGTCAAGGTTGATAAAAATAACTTTTTCCCATAGAATCTGTCTAGAAATTTGAAAATCACAAATTTTTTCTGACAGAAAATATAACAGTATAAGAACCCAAGACCTTCTGTGATATTTCTTTTCCTTGATAAAAATTACTTTTATATTTTAGATGTAATTGACATATTTTTGTGCATTTCTCTTTTTAAATTCTCAGGTAAATTAAATCACTCTAGCAGATTTGTTCAGGTCTTGATCAAACTGACACTTAGCCAGAAAGTCTTGTCTGAAAAGAGTTCCAGCAAGCAAGTGTGCATTTTAGAACAGTGTATCCTCTTCTTCCCTCCCTAGTGCTTTCAGGGGCCATCATGGAGCACACAGGGCCCAGCAGCACATGGTCACCCTCTGGGCCCAAATCCATGGATGAATACTGGGCATGAAGCTAAGGACCAATATTCTAAGAGAAAATAAACAAAAGATTTCCCCTTTTCCCTACAAAATTCCACAGGAGAGTAGAAACACAGTCCCTCATTATACTCTGAGTCTTAGCTAAATTTTATTTACTTTTCATTTGTCAGATAATTATTTAAATTTGCAAAGAATAATGTTTACACTCAATAGTGGTCTGACAGGTTTGTGTTTTGCTTCACTTTGTTGTGTTTTTGTTGTTGTTGTTGACTGAGTGGAAATGAAATTTCCAGACACATTTATTTTACAACTGACATTATCATGGATGGAATAACAAAATTTTCATTAGGAAATACATTGTAAGTAAAAGCATGATTCTATTATAAGAGTGTCCCGTCCAGGGTGAAAAGCTAGCCTTATCAGAAATCCAGGACCAATAACAAATTAGAGGAACAAAGCTTAAGAAAGGAAGATGCTTTATTCCTGGGAAGGAAGAAAAAAAGCTGAGAGAAATGAGCTGCCCTGGAGAGGACACAGGGTCTGGAAAAAGATGGACAAGTGCAAGCCTCTGTTCCTGGGCCTCTTTAATTAGGGTTAGGGACCCTCCCTCTGAGGCCACAGCACCTGGATAGGTCACCACAGTATGTCTCCTAGCTTGTCTTTGGCTGGATCTTAGGATCCAGGATCCTGAGCCAGGCACCCTTGCCTAACTGCATGCACCTTGATGGAGGCATTGTTGGACTCCTTCCTGCCCTGTGTGATGTATGAGAAGGTGTGGGCTTGAAAGGGAGCTTTTAGAGTTAGTGAGGGGGTGTGTGTGTACCTGGTGTGGTAACACAGTGACCCTACAGGGAATATTTATATATGTTTGTATCTTATATACTAAATGACTCTTTTCATGCTCTGGCTTCCTCCTTTGCCTGTCAGCACCTTCTCTGATCAGTCTCTTCTTAGAGAGCATTCCAACCTTAGCTATAAATTCTTATTCTCACTGAGCTCTCTGGTGGATTTCTAGGTCTGCTTTCTCTCTCCTTCTATACCTGTGTCCTTTCAATCTCTCCTAAAAAATTCCTCCAGCAATGTTGTGACATTTCAGCTCAGGATTAGCCAGTGAATCTAACTATAGCGGGCAAAGCCACTTTGAGTAAGATTTGCAACTAATTTCTCTGATAAAGCCTAATGCAGCCCTTCTTTTCTTTCCCTTCCTACAGACCTGGATACTTACAAGAAAGTATGAAAAGAGAAGAAATAAAATAGGGAAGGCAAGGGAATATAATTGGAAATAGAAAAATCATAGGGAGTTTGAATCCAATTATTAAACTAACAGATATGTGTACCTGATAGAATGACAGAAAACCACATGAAACAAATCTACCTATGAGAGAAACTAACCAAACAAGGTAACACCCTATAGCAGTAAAAGCAATAGCCTTAATTCTTACATGGTTGCACACACACACACACACACACACACACACACACACACACACACGGTGAGTCTTTCTCCTT
>NW_004624921.1:800063-829697 GCF_000247695.1 Heterocephalus glaber
TGTGTGTGTGTGTGTGTGTGTGTGTGTGTGTGTATATATATATATATATATATAATCAATGCTCAGTCCCAGAAGCCCTGGCAGAAATAAACCCAGGGAATCAGATATTTGTGGGTAAAAGTAGCTACTGTCTCTCCTGTGGAGTAAATAAACACTTTTATTTCCACCAAAATAACTTGTCCCCACCTATTTTGAGTCAGCCAGATGCAGCATGGAACTTCAGCTCTGGTAACAATGTATTTTTTTTAACTTGCCAACTCAAAAGTAATTTTCCTCAAAAAACTATATATTCAGAATTTGTACATTGCTTATATACTTTGATTTCACAAATTATATACTCCTTTTTCTTCAAATCTTAACTTTATTTATGGTGAGGGCCAAATAATTTCTGTACACACATTTTTTAAAATTTAAAATCCCCTTTATTTTATGAAGTATAATCCCCTCCTATTCTCAGAATGATACTTACTGTGAATCAAAGTTGCTGATAAAAAAAGTCTTCCAATGTTGTCTGTTTAGAAATTGGTCAAGCAAAAAAATATTCTCAGAAATAAAATAGGACACCACATAGTGAGCTGAAAACAGGTGTAATTGATTTGTTTTCCTAGGGATAATTTATCTCTATGTTGTTCTGTGTTTACTTTTTAATTCTGAGGAAAACTGTATCACCCTAGAAATTTTGTTGAAATCTTCATTAAATGGAAAGGTCACCTTGAAGTTTCCTCTGAAAAGAGTGTGAGGGAGACCTGTGAATGGAAACAGACCAATGTGTGCCTCTCCTCCTAGTCAGCCTCATATACTGTGCCTTCAGAACACTGCGGCCTTTGGTCATCTTCAGGGAGCAATTTCCAGGAAAGATTTCTTGGCCTGATTCCAAGGACAAAAGTTCAAGGATTTAATGAGAATCAGATTTTGTCTTTTCTCTTAGAAGTACCACATTTACAACATAAACACTTTATCATTTTATGTGATGTTCCAAATTCCTGCTTTCATTTATTTACTTTTTAAATTGCCACATAGTTATATAAACTTGCCAGGGACATGTTTAAATTTGAGTGGTTAGTCAGGATATCTTTACTAGGAAGTTAGAGAAGGATTTTCCTGAGTCATACTTTCTTTACAATTGACATTATGAAGGATGGAACAATATTTTTCACCTGGAAATATTTTGTACTTAAATAAGTGACTTGGCCATAGGGATAATGCTTATTCATTAGAAAAAAAGTACAAAACATTACAATTCAAAGAAGAAAATAACACAATTCAGACTTGTTACATTTTGTTTACATAATAGTGATTTCCTCCAGTCTTTTCACTTTGTGAGAAAAACTAACTTGGATGTGTACTTTTAAGTTTGCATAATTACTATACTACAGTGCATTGAGTGTTTTATCCTAACTTTTGACTCAATATATTCTGCCAGAATCTGGTATGTTAGCTATTATTAAGAAGCCCCCTCATGTCTCATGCATTGGATAGGACTACAGTCTTCACTGAGAGAACTGACAGGGAAATAGTCATCCTCATGCCCCTCAGGAATGGGGCATAGCCTACATGCTGGTTTGTCTGGCTGGCTGGCTTCTTCCACGGGCTATATTAATGTAAATTATTTTATCCTTTTAGTGTACTTCATTTTTTAATTTTGTAAAAGAAAAATAATCAGAAGGAGATAATCAGCCTGGATACTATCATGCATTTTGTAATGATTAATGTTAAAATGCATGCTTTGTAATACATCTTCATGTGAGTTTTAATTTTGAAAAGAATAACAAGAAATTAAAACATAATTGTAAAGCTGAAATATTTTATGAAGGGTTAATTGAAAATTAGGGTTAAGGTTTTGTTGTAGAACATTTCTGTGAGGTTGAATACTTAGCACTGCTTTATAAAGACAGAATAATCATCACTTATGTCAAAATCTGAAGAACAAATCATTAACTAACATATAATTTATATGATGGTTGAGTGTTCTTCCTGAGTGAGTTGGAAATATAGAGATGCACCACACTCTGAGTCAGATTTGAGTGTGTTCATTTATAGTTTGCAACCAAGAGATACTAGTGCCTGGAAAGTTCTCTCCTCCTCTAGAAGTGGTTTGATGTCTGCCTTTAAATCATGCTTCCAGATGGGGATGAATCAGTGGAATAACTAGCAGAATTTTACAGAAGCAGAGCCATCCCAAGTTAGTGGGGGGGGCAAGAGGAAGTTTCACATTCTCAGTGAACTACAAAACTTCCTGTAGCTTTTGCAAGTTTTCTGCCAAACAGGATGTGAATTTTGGGTTCTTTGTTCAAGCACAAGCACAAAATGATGGTTAGGCTCAAATGGAGTTGGGTTGGCTCTTATATTCCCAACCCCTCTAACCATGATGTCAAAGCATTGATTCAATTAGAGCCTCTTGAGTGTACAAAGGATTCTAGTACTGTCATATACATAAGTTTAACAGAGGCTAAGCTCTGTTTTGCAAAGTTGATTATCTAATTAAAAATGCAGGGGCCGATCAATAGCCCAAGAAAAAGCAGAATGAGGGGACCAGCCATTCCAGTGATGAGGGTAGTTACACAAGGGCTCCAATTGAATAAGTTATGAAATCATGAGTTTTTTCCCTCTCCTTCTGAAGCCAATCTAGATTTTCCTTGATCTTTTGAAAGATGTCTTGGATTACACTTGTTGGCATAGACTTATTGGCATAGAAACAACATGCTTCCCCTAGAGCAGCACATACTCCCTCTTGTTACAAGAGTACTAGATCTAGCCCCCTTCAGTGTTGAAGGACCATCTCAGCTAGTGATTCTACCTGGGAGTGAAGATTCACAAGGGTATATTGTAGGCTCCCTAGGTCAGTGTCTACCTGTTCTGATGAAGCTGAGAGTCCAAGTTCTCCTCTAGCCAATGTGGCAGTTTCAAGTGCCAAGAAGCCAGCTACCCCCAATCCCAGCAAAATTAGAATGTTTACAGGATCTATTCTCTTATGTCTGTATTGTAGTCCTGGGTGTGCTATGAAATGCAACCCTTGCAGTCCTCTGTACACATATACTTGAGGGAGAACTTGGACCAGGACGCTCAAAACCTTAGGTCTAGTATCTCCGTCAGGAGTTTTGACACACCTAGTGAGCTCCAAGGTGAAAGCTAATCAAATACCATTAGGGGCAAAATAATCCTTTTAGGTTTCTAGAGTCAAGGTTTGGCTAAATAGAGCATGCAAAGGGACCATACATATAAGAAGAGTTTGTCAGGCAGGTGGTATTTCCAGAAACTTCATCAATTATCAGTGGGGGCTTTTTAGAGGTGCACGCTGAGGCAGTATTTAAGGATTCCATTTGGCCCAAGGCCCCTCCAGACACATAGTAAGGAATCTTTGCTTTTAGACAGAGCCAACAGTCCTAAGCCAAATCTGGTTGAGTCAGGTTTAACATAGTTGGATGGCTCCCAGCATGGAGAATAGGGAGCTAGGCAGGAGCATGAGGGTTCTACTTTACTGGTAAATAAGGGTGGATGCTTCAAGGGAGGGATAAACAGTGAGGCTCAAGCAAGGGGTCTTTTACTTCCATTGGGGTCCTATTAGCTGCCTTGGTGCCTGGCTTAGCAACCAGATCTGAAATGTAATGATTGTCCCAGGGTTAGGAATTAGTGTGAGGAGCCAGAAGCAGAAGCCCCAATTCCATCCCATGACCTATTTAAAGTCCCTGGATCTTTGTATCAGGATTTTGACTCAGTACCCATGCTTCCATACTAGGAGATCATTGATGGCATTTGGTCCCCCTCTATAGGAGGCAATCTTTTCACAGCCCCAACTAGGACAATAGAAATAAGTTGTTGACCTACAGCACTGCTGTCCAGATGGATTGAATCCTGGGAATGCATAAAAATTGCACCCTCTCAGGTCTATAGACTGATAGTATTAGCCACCACAATCTTTCCTAACCAATTTTTAGAGGTAAACCTCTGGTAACTTAAGATGTTGCCATGGGCAGATGGCACCAAAAGTAACATTACCTAGGATTTCTCCTGAGCTAAAGGAGGTGAGGAGAAAGGAGTACCTCTCTCCTCCTTGCACTTTCCCAGAGCTCAGTTTTCTCAGCTCCAAGAAAATAAGAACAAGCTTCATAATCATGACCAGACTAGTCTTAGCTTTAAAAGGTTGGATCCCTGTTCACCATTCCACTGCTTTCCCTGCTTGATGAGAGAAGGGTGAACCTATGTCAAGATTCCATCAACCTTGAGAGATGAGGGCATTATGAAGATGATCATGTGGAGTCCCTTTCAGGTCAGAGTCAGTCATTCACTCCAAAAAACCTTGATGAAGACAGTATCCCCAGGCTGGGACTGCATAGAGCTGGGCAGGGGCTGAGTAGCTTGTACCTGGGAGTGAACAGTTTTCTATATCTGCTGGAGAGACTGTATATACTTTAAAAGAGACTGGTTAGAAAATTCTTCTAGTACCTCATTTTGACCTTGGGGAAGGGAGGAGGGGTCTTCCAAACATAATTTCATGAGAACTAAAACCTGTTTTATTAAGGGTGCACCTTACTCTAAGGACAGCCAAGGGCAGCAGGCTAACCAACCCTTCAAATGTTTCCAAAGTCAATTTGGTCAGAGTAGATTTTGGGGTCTGATTCAGCTGTTCCACTCACCCCTAGTTTTAGGGTCAGTAGGCACAGTGGACTTTAAAAACTATACCCAGTACCCTACTGACTAACTGAGTTATAGGGGCTACAAAGGCAGAGATATTGTCAATGGACACTGGTAGTCTGAATATGGGAATTAATTCCTGAAAAAGCTTCTTTGCCACCACAGTGGCAGTCTCCCACCAAGTAGCATAGACATCTGCCCAACTTGAGAAGGTATTTATGAAAACCTTGAGGTAGTGATAGCCACCCCCTGGTCATTTGAACTCTGTGAAATCTACTTCCCAGTGATCTCATGGATTCAAACCTTGGTATCTGAACCCAAGTTGTACTGATGGGCCCTGGCAGGGTTTTACTTGTACAAAGGTTAAGCACCTAAGAGCAGCCTGGCAAGTGAGCTCCTGGATCTTTGAAAGCAGTAACTCAGAGCTAGAAGCTTGGCCATCTTGGAGGCCCCCAGGTGCCTGAATGAATGCAGTTGGTGGAAGAGCAGTGGTCCTAATGCCTGGAAAGGTACATGTGACCATATGGACATTTCCACAAGCCTTGAGAATCTTTCTTTGCTTGCAGCCAGCTTGCTCCTTTATCTTCTGTATTGTAAGTGGGTCTAGTTGGGAGCAAAGGGGGAAGAGGACTCACAGTAGGCAGGATGACTAAGGGTTCAGTTGGCCTTAAGGCTGCCTCTCTGACTGCAAGAACAAGTTCATTTCCTTTCACCTTGGGTTTATTGTCCTTTTGGTGATCCCAAATATGAATGAATGTTACCTTCTTTGGAAGGCATACTACCTTTAGGAGAGACAATATCTTCTCTTTGTCCTTGACACTCCTGCAGCTATCAGGAGCCCTCTGTCCTTGTAAATGCTTGAATATAAATGTATAGTAGCAAAGAAATACATACTGTAAGTGTATATATTTTTCTTATTTTCCTTTCCCCATCTCAAGGCCTGGGGCAATGTGATCAGTTATGCATTTTTATCCCCTTGGGCATAGGCTGGGCCCAAATGACTTGATCAACTGTAGTCACTGCAGCCCCTTGCCTTCCTACTCCTCTTACAACCATGCTGTTTCCATCTGTAAAGAGGATGGCATCCACCTCTGCCATGGGAGTGTTTAAGTCCAATTGGACACCCTGAATCTGGTCCAGCACCTTCTCACACTGGTGGATTGGGATGTCCTGGTCATCATCTGCCTGCTCATTCATGGCAGAAGCCAATAAAAAGCAGATGAATGAGAACTGATTGAATTAAACATTCTTCTGAGTTTGGCCATGGTCAGGATGCAGGGAAGGCCAAAAGGTAGCAGAAAAGATGGACCAGAAGATGGGACTCAAAATTGGGCCAATCCCAGAACAGAAAGGCACCTCTATTATGCCAATTAGTTGGCTTCAGGTCCAGGGAGGAATGCTGAGGATATTGCCCCAGATGTTAGAGAATTTGGCCATGACAGAGCCATTGAGATCTGTCCCAGGGTATGACATGTGAGGCACAGAAGGGACAGAGTTGGGAGAACAAGACAGGGTGGAAGGGAGTTGGGGAATCCCAGTGGCAAGAAATCAGCCACAATTCAGAGAAAGAAGACAGGTCTGAGTGTTTGGGGACCATGGGGGCTTCCAGACAGAGAAAAAAGCCTTAGTGTTTATGTGGTACAACCTTGAATGATGTCACGACAGACAGACAATGGACAGGGGTATTCCTTTGAAGTGAGGAACTACTCAGTCCGTCAACTGGTCTCGGGCCTCTCAGCCATTTTAAGGACAGGATTTAGGGTGTGTTTATCATATTGCCAAAACACCCACTTGGCCTTTCTTAGATGCTTCCAGGGAATCACAGTGCAACCTCATTCAGACACCATAACTCCAAAGGGAAGAAGTTCCCATCTTTGTCGTGGGGCATGGAGAGGACAGACCATAAAATATGCTGCCTGTTATAGTCACTCACCCATTCATACAACACCCATTCAGAGTTTAACACATACCAAAACCTTCCCTGGGAATTTCTCAGATTGGCTGACTTGCAGCCAGACCTGTCCAGGCCAGCAGGCCACCTAAGTAGGTGTCTGGACCTTAGTAGTTCACCAGGGAATTCCTTCCTCAAGGACTATTGTGCCCCACAAGAACCAGAAAAATCCTTACTTTTGGACCAGACCAGATGGACTCCAGAAAAGTTGGAGGGTGTCTCAGCATCGCTGCAGTCCCCTTGTGTTGGCAGTGAGACTATGGAGCCCTGGAACATCTCAGGGGTGCTTCCCCTACAGTTTGGTGCCACACACAGGAGAGAGCACAGTGACAACAGTCCACCAGTCTTGGTGACCTCACTGGGGCTTCCAGCAGTTCTACTCAAGCAAGTTGGAACTATAGAGATGCACCACACTCCGAGTCAGATTTGAGTCCATTTATTCAAAGCTGGCAAGAGAGAGAGGCTAGTGCCTGAAAAGATCTCTCAGCCCCTAGAGGTGGTTTGGTTTTTCCTTTTAAATCATAGTTTCATTTGAGAAGGCCACAAGGGGAGAGCAGGCAAAATTTTACAGAAGAACCATGTCAGATTAATGGGGTGGTGGGGTGGGCAAAAGGAAGTTTCACGTACTAAGTGAGCTACAAAACATCCTTGAGGGGCTGGGGATTTAGCTCAGTGGTTCTACCACCTGCCTTGCAAGTGTAAGGATCTGAGTTCAATCCCCAGCACCAAAAAAAGAAATCCTTAAGCTTCAGCAAGTTTTCTGCCAAGTAGGATGTGTGTTTTGAGTGCTTTATCCAAGCACATGCAGAAAATGGTGATGAGGCTCAAGATGGAGTCTGGTTGGCTATCAAAGGAGAAATTCTATAACTTTGTTGCTAATTTCAGATAATAGAAGAAGAGGGAGGAATTAGGTGGGAAAGAATAAAGGGACAAGGTCCTAAGGATAATACTTACATATAAGGATAAAAGAGGTAGGAGGAGATATTCAAGAAGTGTAAAGAAGGAAAAATAAAGAAGGGAAAAATGGAGATTATAAATGAAAAGTTAGAAAAATAGGGGAGAGTGAATCCAATTAAAGAATTAACAGATACATGTCTGCTACTATGTTAGAAAACCTGTGAAACATCCCTTGCATGAGAGAACCTAATGAAACAAGGAAAGACACTCTAGCTGGACATATACTAGCATGATACTCACAAAATCACACACCCTGTGATTCTGCCACCTAGTGGGGGCTTCTGGACTGGAGACCAGTATTTCCTCTAGAATTCCACCGTGGGACAAGGTCTAATAGAAGGAGCAACATGAAATCACATGGTGTTTCCCTGTGTCTCCTTCTCAGCCTCTGTCCAGGTGGGAGAGGTAATTTCCTGCAGTCTGGAGCTGAGCTCCGCACTCCATGGTAACCTCTGTCCTCTGCGAGGTTTGACATTGGGGAACCTGGACCACAGCTACCCTCATCCCCTCAGCTCTTGGGAGCCACGTTGAGGGGAAAACCAGTGTCAGCATCATCTGAGTTTTACCTGATTGCTAGCTCTCTCATGTACCAACCTTGTGATTCGGCTTCCCCATCTCTTCACAGAGCTGTGTATCTGCTGAATTGGATGAATATCTTTGAATGTTTGATTTATCTTATGTGAGAAACACAACAGGTAAATAATGTCAAGAGCAAAGAAAGAAAAGAAAAGAGCAACCAGGCATAGTTGTGCATTTCCAGTCACACTAATGGGAAACTGAAACAAGAGTATAGCTGAGAATTGAGGTCAACCTGGACTACATAGCAAGACATTTTTTCAAATGCTCTCCCAGTTGAAAAAAAAAAAAGGAAGAAAAACTAGAAGTAGGCATAGTTACATCAGTCTGTTATCTAAGCACTCACAAATTGGATAGGAGGATTATCTCACATGGTGTACATCGTGAGTTCACAACCTAAATGGAAATAAGTAGTGACACCCTGTCTCAGATAGAGAGAATATGAAATAATAAAAAAATAAATTTCTTTGGTGATGGGTCAGGGGATCAGGGAAAGGTAAGAAAGGAGAGGGCAGGAGAGCTAGGGTGATTAAAATGATCAATATTTATATGTACTAAAAATTTAAAGTACTCTGAAATGAATTTTGAGGGGTGCTGGCCTTAGCTTTGCCATTTTATAGCTTATGATCAGGTAAAATTTTATGAAAAAATTTGCATATTCACCATAGTTAAATTGTCTTTGTCTTAACATTTTCCTAACTAACCAGAAATCCTAAGACAATGAGGAGAATTTCCTCTCTTGCAACAGTAATAATGTGCATATCTATGCAGCTCATTAGCTACTGTACAATATTATTAATGCCTGTACTTTCTGTGGTTATATTTCTATGAAGTTGTTGTACTATTTCATTTTATGCCACACGAGAAAACCATATACAAAAATTATACATACTTGGATCAAGGCCACATATCTCTGTAGAATGATTTCCAAATTATAAATTATATTGCCTAGCAACAGAGCATGTTTTTAAGTTTACTTTGCAAAAAGAAATGAAGGAATTTCCTGATATTTTCACTTTAGTATTGAATACCTTCATAAACACAGCGACAGAAATAACACAGAGAATTAATGTATACAATATACTTTGTAGAAATGATTTCCACTGGATTTGATGTCAATGTATTCATTATGACATGTAAGTTTTCCATATTTTGGGCTTGAGTTAATAGGAAACAGTCCCAAAAATATGAGAAAAAGAAAGGAATCAAAGAAGGAAGGATGAAAGGGAGATAGGAAAGAATGAGAGAGTGAGGGAGGTAGGAAGGAAGATAGCAAGGAACAGGCACAACAGGGAGATAGGAAGGAAGGCTGGAGGAAACATGAAAGAATCAATAAAAGAAGGAATAAGCAAAGAAACAGTGTAGCAGTGGAGAAACAGCATGGACAGGATCCATTACAAAAGGGCTGAGTTCAGGTCCTATTACATTTTCAAGATTCAGAAGCTGATAGTGCACTGGTAAATGTGGTGCTATATATAGAAATGATTCTCTGAGTAATAGAAAGGATGAGAAGTTGCATTTGCACATAAGTTGTAAAAACCTACAGTAAAATTTCCTCTTCCCTTGTTTTAAAATCCAGTTAATCTACAATATCATAATTTTCAGTCAGCCTTTCCCAAGCTTGAATTTACATTCATTCACATAATCTAAATTCCAAAGAAAGTTCTCTTCCAAGAATATATGGAACCCATGACATTTTTTTGTGCAAATTGTGGAGGCAAGATGTAACCACTGCAAGCACAGAGGAATCTCCACTACATATTCAACCATAGTTAAAGACAACCATGAGCAGGTATGACAACCACTGAACCTGTAATTGAAAGAGTTTATATTAGCTCTCAAAGTGTTCTCTGTTCATTCACTATGAAACATGTATAAAATAATAAATATGATCAACTTGTTCAAATATTCTCATTCATGGTAGTATTTGAAGGCATCCAGAGGCATTTGAACAAGCATTCTAGTTGGGAAGGTAAACAACATGCATGAATTTGTCAGAATTTACACTCGGTAGATGGAAGTTATGGAAAGTATTTGGTATCACACACTAAATACACATGCTTACAAACACACAATGTTTTATAACACTAGAAAAACTATTTCCTGATACTGTTACCCTGCCCATCATTATCCACCATTCGATAAATTATTCTTTCCTGTGCCATATTCATCTTCTGTATCTAAGTTTGTACTGTGTCTTTGATGCTTTAGACCCCCAATGCCAAGCACAGTGTCTTCTATTAGAAACTGGACAAATCATTGAACAATGCACACATTTCAGTAACCACTGTTTTAGCAAAGTATAATACCAGTGTTATTGTCTAGCCATTAATTATTAGGAAGCAAAACCAGGTGTTTGTAATTTGGTGTGCTGCATTGCAGTCTTTTCAAAATCATATTTAGATTACATAGTACACTGACTTGGCACTGTGAAAGAGTGAATGAGTTCTGACATTATTTCAGAGAAATAACTTCCATTATAAGAGCTAAATAGTGATATGAAAAGTAAATGTTTGCGCAAATGCAAATAGTTTAAATGCTTCTTATGGCTGATAGATTATATTATATGTATTTAATAACATGATATAAAAGTTTTATACCCCATGTAATAAAGAAAATAAAATAGCACTTATTTAATTAAAGTTTCAGAATTTTTTCAAATGAACTATTGTTTTCCAAGTTAGACAATCTATTGAACATTTGTAAACAAAAATGAACAGCAAAAATTTGTAACTCATACAAATACATCAAAATGAATGTAAATAAAAAAACACATCTTATGAAGGTATCAAAATGTTTGCAATAAGAGTCTGAATATTGCTCATTCCCTGAAGACATGTTAATCTTCCAAAACAAAATCACACAGGTTATTAGATACAAAACATTAAAGTAAACAAGCAGCAAATATTATACTAGAAATTACAGAAAAATCATTTTAAATATAAAGACATGTATTCATAACCACAGGCCTAGAAGAACAGACACAGTTCTGTCAATAATTAATACAACATTTTTCTTTTTTCTAGAAGTTGTCATTTTACAAATTATCTTCAACATTAAGACATATTACTTTCTGATAATTTCATTCTAATTCAATATTTAACTTTATTCTGAATCCAAAATTGGGAACTCCCAGCTGCTTTTTTTTCATTTTAGGTGTTATATTTATATATTAAATTAACAAAAAATTCACGAAGCATGAAGAAATATTATTCATAAATGTATCATATACTAAATATTATAGTAATGAAAGGCATGTGACAATAAGTCAGTATTCATTGTTATTGTGCTTAGTGATTTACAACCACCTTCTGACCAGATGGACGTGGGATTATTAAATATCTTGTGCACTTGATGATACTGACTGTTAGAACTTCAGTTAATTAATTTGTGCTGTGTGCTAGAAAGGTGGCAGGGCTAGAATCTAAATGCCCAAATCTTAATTTTGAAAGCCATTGCTGCTTTAATCTCTATTAAAAGCAGAATGACTGACGTAAAATTCTTCAAATTAGAGCATGCATGAATATGGCATGATGTCATTTTCAGTGTGACATATTTTCTTGTTTTGCACAGTAGTTGTCCTTGAAGCGACCTGTATTTACTCACAGATTTAACACATATTTCATGATTGCCAGATGAAATATAAATGCCTAAAAATCTGTGCTTGGAAATATCCACTGTCGTGTGTGTCAAGGAAAGGAGAGCTGGAGAGAAAAATTGAGGAAAAAAACAATTTTTGATTCAAAAACAGACTAAATAATTTCCCATTAAAAAATTAAAAGAAAAGTATAAAGCTTAGCAGCACTGTGATATTAACTACCTGCAGCCCTCTCTCTTCTCCATGATTCTAACAATAGCACTCTTCACCTCTTTGTTTCTGAGACTGTAAATGAGAGGATTCAGCATGGGGATCACAATTGTGTAAAACACAGAAGCCACCTTATCCTTTCCCAAGGAGTAGGACTTCTTCGGTTTTAGTAGGTAAAGATTGTAGTGCTGTAGAAGATGGTGACTCTCAGGAGATGGGAGGCAGAGGTGGAGAAGGCTTTCTTCTTTCCTCCAGTGGAATTAATTTTCAGGATAGTGGAGAGGATGGAAAGATAGGATCCAGATATGGTGATGAGGGACAGCACTAAATTGGAGCCAGCACAAATGTACACAATGACTTCAAACTCATAGGTGTCATTGCAGGACAGGGCTAAAATTGGGGATATGTCACAGAAAAAGTGCTGGATCACATTATAGTTACAGAAGTGCAGTCTGCTCATGCGAACTAGATTCACAGTGGATTCCATAAAACAAAGTGTATAGGAGTCAGTGAGCAGGGTATGGCACAGTCTTTTGGACATAATGACTGGATAGCGCAGGGGGTTGCAGATAGCTACATAGCGATCATAGGCCATTGAGGAGAGAAGAAAGCATTCAGTACCAGCCAAGAGGATAAAAAAGAACATCTGGGTGAAGCAGCCCAGGAAGGAGATGCTCTTGGTGGAAGTCAGTAAGTTCTCTAAGGTTTTGGGTGTGAGGACACTTGAGTAGCTGAGATCCAGAAATGACAGGTGAGTGAGAAAAAAGTACATGGGGGTGTGAAGCTGATGATCCAGCCAAATGATCAGTATCATCCCCACATCCCCCAACACTGTGATCAGGTAAATAATTAGAAAGAGCATGGAGAGGACCAGCTGTGTCTCTGCAGAGTCTGTCAGCCCCATGAGGATGAAGTAGGACACACTGGTGGAGTTCCTTCTACTCATGGTGCAATATTTTAAACAATTGACCAATCCAATACTATACTTAGTTTGAGTGATTGCAAAGAGGTTCTGTTTTTATGAATGGCCCGAAAGTTATTTTAGTTTACTCGTCCTTGGAATAGACAAAATCTTTGCTGTATGAACAAAAATATTCCAGTGTTAGATAGAGAAGAACATGGTATGAATTGACATTTATATTTGATGTAATAAAGATTTACGTTCTATAGAATTAACTTGAATATGATACACACTAAATATTTCCTTTATTAACACATTTAATTCCCATAGAATTTTATGCCATAGTCACTGTTATCCACAGATTTTTAGATCACAAGAGGGGCACAGAAAAGTAATTTGTGAAATCAGAGCAGTTACTTCTTATCACTGAAATTCTACTAAAATATTTTGCATCCTGAGAGAATGCTAAAAATTGTGTATTCCTGTTTATAACTTGTTTTTGCAAACTTGAGCAAGGATATGAAATAAAGTATAAGGAAAATAACTTCAGTTTACTTTTATTCTCATTTAGTTCCCAGAGCTATTGGACTTTAATTACAAATCAATTTCACATTTTAGGAAAGTTAGGTGAGGCCCACTAGTATTATATACTCATCTAATATAGAATTGTTGCATATATCTATCAAAACTGAGAGGGTAAAATAACTTCTTAAACATTAAGAGTTTTTTTTTTTTGGTACTGGGGATAGAACTCAGGTCCTTAAGCTTGCGAGGCAGGTGGTGGAACCACTGAGCTAAATCCCCTGCCCCATTAAGAGATTTTTAACATAGGCTGCTGCCCCAAATTCCTGTGATGGGTTTTTTATGCCTTTGGCCTTAAGAAGCCACCTTTCTCTAAAAGAGAAAAATAAAACCCTAAGCTGTCAGGTTACATTTTGCAGTATTGATTGCAATTCTATCATCTCTTTGTTCTTTCTTTGAATATAATGCTACTTTGATAAACTTTAAATGTATATATATGCATAATTTATGATAAAATACCTATGTATTTTATTTTTTAAAACACTCCAGTTTTAAGAATCATACTTACTGTGAGTCAAGTTTGGTGAAAACAACTTTTCTAATACTGTCTATCTAGAAGTTTAAAAATTTCCTATTTTCTTCTGACAGAAAATATAACAACGTGAGAACTTGAGATGTTCCATGATATTTCTTTTCTTTGACATAAATTATTTTTATATTTTGTGATATTAGTCGCTGTTATACTTTTGTGCATTTCTCTTTTTTAATTCTCAGGTAAATTAAGTCACACTAGAAGATTTGTTCAGGTCTTGATAACATGGACACTTAGCCAGGAAATCTTGTCTGAAAAGAGTCCCAGTGAGCAACTGTGCATTTAACCAGAATACTGTGTGCTCTTCTTCCCCACCTGGTGCTTCCAGGGCCCCATCAAGGAGCACACAGGGCCCTGCAGCACGTGGTCACCCTCTGGGCCCTAATCCAGGGAGGAACACTGGGCATGAGGACAAGGACTGATGTTCTAAGAGAATATGAGCAAAAGTTTTCCCTTTTTCCCTAGGAAGTTCCACACAAGAGAACAGAAACACATTCCCTCATGATACTCTAAATAGTAGCTAAACTTCATTTATGTAATTTTTGTGACATAATTATTTAAATTTGCAAAGAATAATTTTTGGACTCAATAATGGTATGTCAGGATTGTGTTTTGTTTTGTTGGGTTATATTTTCATTGTTGTTGTTGTTGACTAAGTGAGAGCAGACAAAATTTCCAGACACATATTTATTTTATGACTGGTATCATCATGGATGGAATGATAAAATATTCATCAGGAAATACATTGTAAGTAAAAGCATGATTCTATTATAGGAGTATCATGTCCAGGATGAGCAGCTAGCCTAATAAAAAATACAGCACCTAAAGGAATCAGAGGGATGAAGTTTAAGAAAGGAAGATGGTCTATTTGAGCATCTAAATGAGCTGCCCTGGAGAGGACACAGGGTCTGGAAAAAGATGGACAGGTGCAGACCTCTGTCCCTGGGCCTCTTTAATTAGGATTAGGGACCCTCCCTTCCAGGCCACAGCACCTGGGCAGGTCACAGTTGGTTTCCTAGCTTGTCTTTGGCTGGTTCTCAGGTTCCAGGATCCTGAGCCAGGCACCCTTGCCTACCTCCAGGCTCCTTTTGGGAGGCTTTGTTTGATTCCTTCCTGCCCTTTGTGATATATAAGAAAGTGTGGGCTTGCAGGGGAGCTTTTAGAGTTAGTGAGGAGATGTGTGTGTACCTAGTGTGGTAACACAGTGACCCTAGAGGGAAAAAATATATATATGCTGTTATGCTGTTATGCTGTTTTCTCCTACTTTAGGTAGCTACCCTATCCATGTCCCCTCTGGATTTTATTGAAAGTGGGGGCTCCCCTACTCTGGCTTCTTCCTTTGCCTGTCAGGGTCTTCTCAGATCAGTCTCTTCCTTAGAGAGCATTTCATCCTTAGCTGTAAATTCTTATTCTCATTGCACTATCTATTGCCTTTATAGGTTTTCTTTCTCTCTCTTTCTCTACCTGTGTCCTTTCAATCCCTCCTAAGAAATTTCTCTAGTACAGTTTTGACATTTCAGCTCAGGATTAGCCACTGAATCTAACTACAGAGGGGAAAGCCACTTTTGAAAAGATTTCCTACTAATTTCTCTAATAAAGCCTAATGCAGGCTTTCTTCAGAACAGGGAAATAATTTCTGACCACAAGAAGCCTGTGCTGCAGCTGCCCAGGTAGCAAGCAAATGGCTCCTCCTATCTCCTCCTATCTCCAACCCATCCCACATCTGAAACACGTATGGGTCTCACTCAGGCTTTTCTAGACATGTTTTTCTTCATTTTCCTTTTTTCTCAGAGTTTCTGTGTCCCCTGCTTTCCACCATATGTAAATAAGATGAACCCTCATATGCCTTTCTATCCAATTGTATAAGTTGAATGTGCCTACCTCAACCAATGAACTAATATTCAGTGTCTTTATATTCTATCCTCACCCCTCTTCCCAAATCTATATAAACCCTGATTACCATCCAGACAGGGCTGATCACTTTGTGGAGAAGTCTCCAATCAGTGAGGTAGCAAATAACCTACCTGCCTCTAACTTCCAGGTGTGTGCTTGATTTTGCTTGGCCTGAATCTGTTACACTAAGATTTGTGAGTTATATTGTTACACTAAACCATTATAACCAGTTATATTGTTACACTAAACCATTGTGAGTTATATTGGCAACAATATCTTAGTGCACGGGCCAGGAAAATCGACCATACTGATAAGTTTAAAATCACTGATCAAAGCCATTGTGGAGGGAATGATGATCCTCTCCAGAATCCCAATGGGAATGCATGCTCTTGGAGATTTCTCTGTCTCCTTGGATGACTGGGGATGGATTGCTAGCTACCACCTGCAGCTCCCCCAGACCTAGTAGGAAAGAGGACAGGAGTCTAGTTTAATCTCACCAGTCATTGGATAAGTTAAGATCCTGGGGGCATACCAGGTGTTTGTTATCTGTTCGATCCTGCCCTGTTTAGGCAGGAGGACCTGGCCTCCACTCTAGGAGGATAAAGTCCTTGTTTGTTTTGGAATGAGAACAAAATTCTCATTTGTCTTTGGTTTAAATTTCAGTCTTTTCTGCTGGCTTGTTTTATTGTTTGTTCAACTTGGTTTAATTATTGCCAGCCAGCCCTCAGAACAAAGACCCTGGGGAATAAGGGTTGGAATGTTTAGACTCTGAATGCCTCTTGTGTGAATGTGTGAGTGAGTTAAGGGGTAGCATAAACCATAGGTTGTTCTTCCACTTGGCTCCATGATGAGGTAATCCCAGATCACTGAGTTTGAATGAGCTAATTTAAGATTCTTTAGACCATTCTAAAAAGGAGAAAATGGAGATCTTAAGCAACATTCTTACTTAGTCCAAATAGTCTTAAAGTTGCTGAGAGACATGCAGCAGGATTAGTGCCATAGTGGACTTTCCTCTGGAAAGTCTCCCACCCTTTGTCTGTCTCTACACCATTCAAGGGAACACCACACACCTAGGCAACTAGCCAGAATGGGTGCAAGTGAGGCTCAGCCTACAGTTTTCACCCTTAGATCCAAAGAGTCTCACCTAGTCTCTTTCTACACCCAAACCTGGCCCAAGTAAACCCCATAGAGATAGTTGAAATTACTTAAACAGTCTGTCCCTTTAGTGGGCACAATTACATGTGGCTGTCAAACTACTGTGATTATAAAAGCAACAATAAAAACCTGTATAGCTAGGAAATGCAGTCAGGTAAACTGTCAGCTCAGGACCCATCTTAAAACCATTTTTTCCTTTCACAGGTATAAAAGATTTTTTTTTCCCTTTGATTCTTTCTACAAGAGATATCTTTTCACTGACCTACAAAGTTTTGTCTAGTCTTTTTTTATAGTTACAAACCTAACAATAGTAAAAGGGTTATTATAATTCAAATTGGCAAATACATCTGAGTTAACTCTGGTTTATAAACAAGTTGTCTTATGTACATAAGACATAAAAAAAATTGTTCTTAGTAGAATTTCTGTGACCTCTGCTCCCACCATATGCAAATAAGGTGAATCCTTGTGTACCTATCTATCCAGTTGTATGAGTGTATCCAGCTCAACAAATGAACTAATGTTAAGTGTCTTTCCACTCTATCCTCACTCATCTTTTCCCAAATTTATGTAAACCCTGTTTACCACCCAGAGGTGACTGATTCCTTTGGAGAGAAGTCCCCCATCAGTCTGCTAGTGAATAAATTTATCCCCAACTTCCACAGTGTGTTCCATTCTTCTCGACCTGGCTCTGTTATACCATGTAAAGGTACAACACTGTGAATTATATTTGCTACAATACTTCTCTTTTTTCCCTGCTTACTGACCTGTATCCCTACAAGAAAGTATGACAAGAAAAGCTTTAGAAAATGGAAGGGAATATAATTGAAAAGTGAGAAAAATTATAGAGAGTTTGAACCTAATATGTGTATATGTTAGAATGACAGAAAAACACATGAAACAAACCTAGCTATGAGAGAAACTAACAAAACAAGGTAACAACAAAATAGTAGATTTAATTCTTATACAATTATACATACAAACACACACACACAAACACACACACACAGTAATTCTGCCTCCTTGAGGGGTCATCTGGACTGCAGAGCAGTATTTCCTCTAGAATTCCACTGTGGAACAAAGCCTAATAGAAGGAGTAACATGAAATCACATTGTCTTTCCCTGTGTCTCCTTCTCAGCCTCTGTCCAGGTTGGAGAGGCCATTTCCTGCAGTCTGGAGCTGAGCTCCACCCTCCATGGTAACTCTGTCATCTGCCAGGTTTGCCCTTGGGGAGCCTGGACCAGAGCTGCCCTCATCCCCTCTGCTCTTTGGAGTCAGGGAAAGGTGAAAATGCAGCTTCTGCATACTCTGTCCCCAGGTCACAAACATGGCCCTAGTGTCTCCACTGCCAGGCCTGGCTCCCAGATGCTTGGATCCCCAGTGTCTATGCACTTTTCTGGTTACTCTGAAAGCCTCCACTTGATCAATACCCCACTAGATCATATTGTGCTCATGTAATAACTATATATTTTCCTCCCTATGTAATAAAGAAAGTGATTTAGCTCTAATTCAATTAAAAATTAAAGAATATCTTTAACTTAAATCGTCTACAAAGTGATATATTTTATTAACAAAAATTGACAAAACAATATCTAATACAATATATTTTCTAAATCAAAAATAAACATAATGAATAAAAGGTGAAAGTATAACATAAAAATAACTGGAGAGGGGAAAGAGCCACTAACTATATGAAATTACTAAGATATTCAAGTGATTTAGCTCAAACAATACACTGAACAAAAATTTTTATTAGATTCTTAACCATGATAACAAAGTAAGACAATCAAGAATAACTATAAACATAGAGAAAATATAGATATAGAAGGAAAACAATTAATGATTTGAACTAATATTGGTAGAAGAAAAGACATAATTTTATCATTGATTTGAAAATGTAATGTAGTACATTTTTAAATATTGGATAAATTCATTAACAGTTTTAAATTATTAAAACACCTATGAAACTTAATATTTAAAATGCAAATGTTGCACTTTAGATGCCTAAAATGATTAAATATTTTTTACATGAAATAACTTCAATTACAAAATTAAATATTTTTATAATCACTTGTGTGGAGTAAAATAATCAGTATAATTTTTACACAAGTTTAAATGAAATAGCTTACTTGGAATATGGAACTGTATATTATAAATTAATCTAAAGATATCAAATAGAAATTGTAAGCTGATATTATATGTCTAGAGATAATATATTTTTCAAGGTAAGGAGAATTTTATCCCTCTTCTTGATCTAAGCTTATGGACCTCCATATAGTGTAAATTCATTTTCAATTCCTTCCTTTTCAACAGTTTTATATAAAAAGAATAATACGTGGAGCAAACAAGAAAATTATTAAGTTATTTTTTAACAACACTACACACCTTAAGACATGAGAAGAAACCCAAAGAAGCTGGTGGCTGAAACCCACTGTCATGTCACAGAAAGGTTTGGTCTCTACATGGCTCACAGGAACACACCTAATACCTACTACTGCTCACCAATTAAATTCTCACCATTTCAGGTTCCAGAATTGTACAATGAGAGTGGTAATTTTGCTCATGTACTGAGTACATGTTAATCTTACAGGTCTTAAGTACACAGACATTGTTAGATATTAATATTTAAAATGAGTAAAAATAGCAAAAATTATGCAAGAAATGACAGAAATTACATTAAATATATCAGCATGTATTCATGATCAATGATCAAGGAAACATGCACAAAACTTTCAACAATGTATAAAGGCTCTCCCTTTTCTTTAGTAATTATCATTTTCCAAATTGTCTTCATTATTAAGATATATCACTTTCCTTATAACTTAATTCTACTTCAATATATTTATCTTGAATTCAAAACCAGGAGCTACTACCTTCTTTTTGTCTTTTTGCTGTTTGTTTGTAAATTAAATTGAGTTCAAGAGATTTGTAAAACATGAAGGAATACTGTTCTGATATGAGTGTTCTATATTGAAATATTACAGGACTGCAGTTCCTCTGACCACAATAGTTAGCATTTATTGTTATTGCTCAAAAGTTTTACATCCATCTTCTGCTTAGGAGGACATGGAATTACTGCAGTCCCTGTGCAGGTGGGAATACAGGACCTTTGCAGTGCAATCAATTCATGGAGGTTGAAATGTATCAGATCTATGATCTAAATACTGTAATCTGGATTTGCCTTAAACCTTGGTGCTGATAATCTCTATAAACAAAATGATTTATGGATAATGTAGTGCTTTTTCATTATAAAATGTTCTATAATTAGAGTATGCACTGATATTATATATTTATTAAAATTTGTTTTATTGTTTTACACAATAAATTTCTTTAAATCATAGATTAGTTAGATCATAGATTTAACCCCTGATACATGACTGAAAATTGAAATATTACTTTTTAAAAATGTGTTCCTTGAAATGTCTCTGCTTAAGTAAAGGGCAAATGGCAAGGGAAAAAAATCAAGCATTTTCAAAAAGAGACCAAAAAATTTCCAAAAGAAAAAAATTTAAAAGAAAAAAAAAGTGGAGAAGTGAAATGCCTAGCATCACTATGACTTGAATTTTCTTGCAACCCTCTCTATTCTGCATGTTTCTAACAACAGTTTTTTTTTTTACCTATTTGTTTCTGGAACTGTTAATGAGATGGTTCAGCATACTGGACACAATCCTTCAAAACAAGGAAGCCACCTGATCCTTTCCCAAGGAGTCGGAAGGCTTCTGCTTTTAATGAGTAAAGATTAGTGCAATAGAAAATGGTGACACCCAGGAGATGGAAGGCACTGGTGGAGAACACTTTTTGCTGTCCATCAATGGAATTAATTTTCAAGATAGTGGGCAGAATGGACACATAGGATCCAGATGTGATGATGAGGGACGGCACTAAATTGGATCCAGCACAAATGAACATAATGGTTTCAACCTGATATGTGTCACTTCAGGACTGGGTTAAATATGTGATGAATCACAGAAAAAGTAACAGATGACTTTAGAGTTGCACAAATGCAGACTGATCATTCAAACTGCATTCACAGTGGATTCCTTAAACCCCAAATTATAGGAGTCAGCAAGTACTGTGGACATAATTGTGGATAGTGCAGAGGATTGTAGATAGCTTCATAGAAATTATAGGTCATGGAAGACAGAAGTAAGCACTCATTGTCACCAAGAAGACAAAAAAGTACATCTGAAAGAAGCAGACCCAAATTGAGATATTCTTGGTGGCAGTTAGTAAGTCCTGTAAGGCATTTCACCTGAAGAGCTGAGGTCAAGAAATGACAAGCAAGTGAGAAAAAAGGACATGGGAGTGTGAAGCTGGGGATCCAGGAGAATGATCAGCATCATCCCTGAGTTCTTCAGAACCCTCATCAGGTAAATCAGGAGAAAGAACATGGAGAGGACCAGCTTTGTCTCTGCAGAGTCTGTTAGCCCCATGAGGATGAAGTCAGGCACTCTGGTGAAGTGTCTTCTACCCATGATGTTCCTGTGCAATTAACTGTTAAACGATTAAAGTTAATACTTAGCCTCACTATGATATTCTTGGTGTGTGGACAAAATGAATTTTTAAGCATTGGGATTTTTAATGATAGGCTGCTACTCAAAATTTCTCCCACTCAGAGCTCAGATATCCAGCACTCCTGACCTCATCTCAGAAGAACAGACAGAGAAGTGATGGTGTCAGAAAGTTATCAGATCCCTTTGAAAATCATGCGAATCCAGGCATCAGGAAGCCAAGGTCTGGCTTAATTTGAACAAGAGAGGAAGGGACATGGGAGTGACCAAGATATAAAATCCCTGGGAGTCATAGGGAGGTAGAGATTTGAGGCATAACAGGTTCTTTGACCTACTTTGGAGCTAACTATTCATAAACACTTTTCTTTCAAGCAAAACAAGCTTTCTTCCAATTTTGTGCGGTTTGGGCATTGGAGTGAGGGCAGTATGGACCTTCAACTCCTAACATCTTTTCCTAACTTAACTGTTCAAAATGACATTTCTTCAAAATATTACATTTTCAAAATATGTACATTGCTTGCAGATTTTGAAACCAGCAACTCTATATTCTTGCTTTACAGTTCTTACCATTACTCGTAGTAAGGCCTAAATGATATGTGAATAGAAGTTTTTCTGATGAAAAATCCATTTCATTTTGTAGCATCTAATCCACTCCAATGTGAAGAATGATTTTAACTGTGACAAAAAGTTTCTGGAGAATAAACCTTTTTCCAAGATTATCTGGGTAGAAAGTATTCAACCTTAACTTACTCTGAGAAATAAAATATGAAAACCATAAAGAAACTGAAAATTTCTCAGATATATTTATTTTTCTTGATATAGTTTATTGTTATGTTTTAGTACATTCATTTTTAATGAGATAAATTATATCATAGTAGAAAGATTTTCTTCAGGGCTTGGAAACTTCACCAAGAAACTTCACATGGAAACTTCACCAAGAAGTCTTTTCTGAAAAGAACAGAGGAAGGAACTGGGAATATACAGCAAAGAGTGTACACCTTCCCTCACACCTGCTGATCTCAGGGTGCATTATTTATTGGGCATTCCTAACACTGGACCATTTGATCATCCTTAGGGCACAGTTTCCTAGGAAGGAATACTTGGCCTGGTTCCAAGGACAAAAAGTGCAAAACTAAGTAAACAAAGTTTGCCTATTCCATCAGAAGCCACACCCTGAAAGCCAAAATCACTTCATGTTCTCTTGAGATAATCAAAAGACTGGCTGAACTGCATTTTAATTATTGCTTAAATCCACACACACACAAATAAATTAGTTTCCAAACAATAATATTTACATTCAAGCGACCAATCAGAAATTTTTTGGATTAGGGTGATGGAGAATGCATTTCCAGAGACATATTTACTTAATGACAGACTATAAAGGATGCAATAATACAACTTTCACCAGAAAACATTTTAAATTTAGAAGTATGACATGATGCTAGAAGTAAAGCATATTCACTAGAAAAAAGTAGAAAACAAAATTCATTGATGACATGGAATCCAAAACTTGTTAACATTTTGTTTAAATACTAGTAATTTTCCCTTTGACTTTCCTTTGTCCCCATAATGTTTATTTGGATGTGTACTTATAGCTTTATATAATTACTTTATTTGGTCTCCTCTTAATATTATACAAATAGCACTATAATCTAATATGACATATGTTAGGTCAGCCTTTTACTAACACTTCCATGTGTTACATATTCTATGGTGCCTCGTCCTTCACTGAGTGAACCATCTATTCACAGGTGAGAAATACACATTTTGAGGTCCCACAGGAATGAGAGAACCTCCATTCCATTGGCCAGTGTCACTGGCTTCAACAACAATCTATACAGGTGGAACATATTTTCTTGTTTTGCGTCACTTGATTTTGTTTTCTATTTTACAAAAGTAAAATGATCAGAAAGAAAAAATCAGCACTCAATCTAAAATAAATTATATGATGAATTCAGTGGACAAAACCTTGCTTTGGTTATATATAATCAAGTCAAATGTTTTGAAAAGATAAAGATAAATTAAAATATAACAATAAAACTGATACTTTTCATTGAGAACTATAGGTGTGCAAGAAGAGGATTAAGTATAGAATTGGAAAAAGTAGACAGTGAGAATTAAAGTAAATAGGTAGTGTGAATCTTGCATTAAATCTCATAAAATAAACTATGATCTATAGAGAAAAGTGACCCTCTGAGGAAAAAAATGTTCTGGAAATGTCAAGAAAAATTTTGTCATGGTGAGTAAGAGCCACTTCA
This sequence comes from Heterocephalus glaber, assembly GCF_000247695.1. The sequence continues at coordinate 823,818 of NW_004624921.1, forward strand.
CTTAAGTATTATATTGTTCATGGATTAGTAGAAAGATAATGCCAATCATCCACATTTTATCCCTAAATAACTTAATCCTAAACCTGACCACAGCCCTCACAGCCTTAACCCTCACCCTAACCATAACCTTAACAACCTTCACCCTAATGCTAAACTCTAACCCTAACATTGAGGTTTAAGCCAAATGAAAGGCTGAGAGCAAATATCTAAGCCAATATCACCTCAATAGATATAGGACTGCGAGATACCAGAAGGAAGATTTTTTACTTAAGATTTTCTATCACTGAAACATATTGGAGCCCTGTGTAGAGCTGCTTATGAGGGTAGAGCAATTCTTATAACTTCTGTTTCACAGCAGCAGCCAAAGTCACAGCAAGGATTTATAATCCCTTTCAGTGTAAACATTCCTGTAGTTTAACTGCTAGTTCATCACAGTTCAAATTCCTACTTTTATTTACCTCCTTATTCTTTTCTCTTTCTATCTTTCCCTCACTCTCTATAATATTGCCTTGGTAGTTTTTCTTTTCTTTCAGGTTTGAGTGGTTAAAGAATCAAATATTTGTTTATCTCATTTTCATTCCTAAATAACAATATATACACAAATATATGAGGTAGATTGTAATAAATTGATTTATGCCTATGAATAGCGATCAACTCAACTGTATTAGCATATCCATCAAAATACAACTTTATCATTATTTTGTGGAAGTAATTTTCTACTCTTTTCATTTTTTGGTAAACAGTATGTAACTGTTAATGTTGTTAAGAAATTAATATAGGATTGAAACTAAGGGATTGAATTGTAGAAGGAAGACCATTATGATTCATCAGGTGAAGATTCAAGCCTGGATCAAAAGCTTCTACCCCAGTAGAAATGAGAAACTATGGTTATCTGTGTTTTCAAGTTTTAGAACAACTACAATGCATTTTCCAGTTCCAAATTCCTTCCTCCATGCCTCAGAATTCCATAGTTAGAGATCCTCAGACAATGAGGAAGGGCATCTTTGCTAATGCGTGGTGGGTGAAAGACCCAAGTGTTGTTCCTTGATGAATGCTCACAGGAAGAAACCTGTTCAGCAGAGATTACTTCACTTGAATTTGTTCCAAATATTCTCACAAACTAATTTGTTAAAGTAGTGATGATGCAAGAAAGTCAGAGTGGATGTGCATATGTAAACAGAAGAGTTATTTTCCTGTTGGAATGATGCAAGAGGTTTCTTTTGGGTCAAATTTAGTTCAAGTTGGAGTATGTCTTTGCAGCTTTCATGCAGTCCTGAGGTTGGTGGAAGGTCTGTATTTCCTGGAATGAGATTGGGAAGGATAGGCACAATTTTTAATTAGGAAGTAAGAGCCTTTAAATGATGTGAATTGAATGACTGAAAGATTGAAGAATTCTGCTTCTACTTGTGGGAAGCTTGTCTTATTTGCTTTTTGAAAAAATAAACCCCAGCATTTGTTCATTAAGTACATGGCTTATTGGTCAGGCACATCACTGTCTCTGAAAAATTCTGAAAGCCCAATCCTTTTTGGTTACTTCATCATGATTAACTGAAAACGGAAAAAACATAGAATTAAGTTTTGCTCATTTGTGACATCATGTATTGAAATTGGAAAAGGAAGTTTTCACTTACTAGGTCAATTTTTTCCTAGTTGTGAAAATATAGCACCTTTATTTTTCTATAATTATGCTTTCCCTAAAGGTGGGAATATACAACACATATCTTTAAATGCATTTGCATTTTAGGAATTAGCTTGGTTTCTTTTACAATTCTGAACGAGATGATGGGAAGTCTGTTGTAAAAATATGTTTGCTGTAGCCTCTTGATACTGTTTCTGGATCCCCTAGTCAGCTATAGACTATCTTGTGTGTTGTGAAGGCACACAGGCATAAGAGGTATTTGGTCACTCTCAGTAATAGAAACATTGGTTTTCAGGACCACAGACAAGACCCAAGATGAAAGTTTATAAAAACAACAGACAAGGAAAACTGAAGGAATACTCTTGTGATAGAGTGAAATACAACTAATGTATTAAAAGTAACATAGGATGTAAGTGAATGAGGAAAATTAAGTTGAAAAAATAGAGAAATTAGTCAGAATGTACCAAATATGTACAAAATATATTTTCTTGTAGTGTTGAAGCCTGATAGGTGTTTATTTTGAATTTTGCCACATACCAAGTTAAATATGCTACATGTATAAGAAAGAAAACACTGGATTTATTACTCTATGGGATATCATATTTTTCTTGATAGGCTAACACAGAAGTATAATTATTTTTAGATATATTAGAATTAGAGGTTTTTAAACTGTATATAAAATGAGTTTCAACAGTGTAAGGGAATAAGTGTATGTTTTGTTGTGTAAGCTTGATATGGACTTTTTTTTTTGGTACCGGAGATTGAACTTGGGTCTTTATACTTGTGCAGCATGCTGCAAAACCACTGAGCTAAATTCCTGATGTAATATGGACTTTTATTTATTAATTTCAAAATCATCCCAACAAACATGCTAGTGCATATATTTAGAGAAACCTATGATTGGGGAAGTGTCTCATCTATGGTCATTACAGGTGGCTTCAAAGGCAGCTTGGACTTTTTCAGCAGATCTTTTTCTTCCTCTACTACCACAACCATGGGTGTTGGATCATCCTGCTTCCTCCTTGTCAAAATACAATTGTTCATAGGTAAATATTGCTAGTACCTATATATTCATATAACACATATTATCCAAAGACATTCAATTTTACTTTATTCTCCCAAAAGGGTTCATGAGTTACACCTATACTATTCTTCATCCCCTGTCCTAGGTCAATAATCCATATGCAATTGAGAGATTCTGGTGATCTACTCTGATACAATGCTCACAGTAGACCATTCAAAAAAGTAAAATTAGGTATTAATTATTTAAATTTTACTTGGTACCCCAAAGCAACATAGAAATTTTCCATGTAGTAATAACTACAGGAGTAGATGTTCTGTGTATCCTTATGCTAAAAATGATGAACTAGAAACACAGGGATGTTTATTAAGTTGTTGAGTGTCACCTAGATAGAAAGGAAGTAATGTGGGATTGCAACCCAAGTGTTGCCTCTCCAGCATGCACACTACTCTTGGCTGTGCTATGCTCTCTCTCAGAGGATGTCTTGGATGCTGTTCAGGTTCATACTGAATGAGAAATTGAGAGATATTATTTAGTTACTGTAGTTGTAACATCCAATTTGCCACTGAGTAGCTTTTTTCAGGACCCAGTGAGGAGCTGGAAAATTTGTTTTGATTATGTAAATATGAAAAAAGTGGAAAATGTCAACATATGAAAAGACTGGAGGGCTCTACTGATACTGTTGTACATAGTTTAATTGTACAGATTCTTGATTGTCTAGTCCAGCCCCTTTGCTTTTCAACATGAAGACTGCAGCATTTGTAATTGCATTTAAGAAATGACTCAACTCTATGCCAACTCACACCGAGTATGAATTTATGCCTTCAGTAGGCTATGTTTTTGTAGTCTACATAGTGATGTTCTGTTTCAGAGCACTCTCAATACTTATGCATTACATAAAAATCTCTCATCTACTCTTCTATATATCTTTTTTAGGTTTTATTTTCATTCTTCCTCACTACCTATTTCACAAAGGAGTCTTGAAAAAAAGCAGTACTAGGTGGTAATGCAGTAGTCAGTGACAGTCATGGGTTGGCTCAGGTTAGTTAAAAAATTTACCAAAATCAGGAGAGTGTACATAAACTTGTGAGGAATTTGGTACGAGGAAGAAAGAAATGGAAAGAATTAGAGATCTCAAAAAAGCAAAAAAATCATATTCATATAGTTTTTGCTACAAGGAGTAGTATGCTGAGTAATTTTGTAGTTTTTTGTACAGTCCCAGTTTGGGCTGTTATATTAAATGAGTGATTATAAAGATTCAAAGTCCTTTTAGATTTGCATAATAGAAGGCTCAGTCTGCAGTAATATGGTATTGACTTGGGCCTTCTAGGACAGATATCACTTTTGGTGTGATACGAATTGTCTTGTAACATTATTCCCTAAGAGAGCTATCAGTGTGAAAGACTGACTCTATGGTAATGAACATATTTAGTGTTCATCTCCATGGCTAGAGAGTAGGTTTCTGGAAAGCAAAGGCTTTTCTCCTCTTTGTCCCTTCTGATTTCTATGTCACGCAGTAACATATTTGAAAGAAACTGTGAAATATATGAATGACCATGATGCCTTCATCTTTCTCCTCTACAGATATCCACTGAAAAAGAACCTCTGATTTGTAGGCCTAACAAAATCATTCAGGGACAATTAGAATTATCAACAGGTCTAGCGGGCTATTTGGAAGAGGATCTCAGTTGATGCTTACTCAGTGTGAACTGTGTGTTCACTACTGTGGAAGATATGATAATGAAGGCATGCTCTGTGAAATAGAGTGTCATTTTCCTGTTCACAATTTCATGGGAGGTCCTTTTCTCCTGAGGGTGCATCTCTGAAGCAAGACTTCAAGAAGATTGAATGGGACAAGGCAATAATGTCACAGAATTTGTCCTCCCTTAGGATCCCAGTGCACAAGCAGCACTATCTGTCATGATTTTACTCATCTACACTGTGACAATGTTGGGAAACCTGCTCATCATGGTGACTGTCCTTGCTGGCCCTTCCTTGGGCTCTCCAATGTACTTCTTCATTGCCGATCTTTTGCTCCTAGATGGTGTTTTGTCCACTGTGTTCTCACCCAATTTGCTGATAGATCTGCTCAGTGATAGAAAGACCATTTCCTTCCCTATCTGCATGGGCCAGATCTTTACAGAGCACTTATTTGCTGGTGCTGAGGTCTTACATCTGGTGGCAATAGCCTATGACCACTATATGGCCATATGTAAGCCTCTGCACTATTTGACCATCATGAGCCGACAGGTTTTCATCCTTTTTTAGTAGTGTCCTGGGCTGGGGGTTTTGCACAGTCTGTGATTCAAGTTGTGTTTGTGTATAATCTCCCCTTCTGTGGCCCCAGTGTCATCGATCACTTTGTCTGTGACATGTACCCATTACTGGAGCTTCCGTGCACTGACACCTACCTTATTGTCTTCACTGTGGTTGCCAATGGTGTAGCCATATGTACAACAGTCTTCATCCTCCTCTTTGTCTCTTACAAAATCACACTAAACTCCCTTAAAACTCTCAGGAAGGGAGATAGGCAGGTCTGCCCATGCCCTACCAAGATCCCCAGTTACACAGAATATGCTGAATCAGACCACTGCATGCAGTAAGGTCTGTGCACGCCCTACTGAGGTCCTGAGTCACGCAGAAGACATCAAGTCACCCCACTGCAGACAGGTAGCCACCTGGTTCCACACTACAAAGACACACAGGACACCAGACCACCAGAACAAGGTACTGAGTCCCACTGTTCCCAGTAGAGAGGTAGGGGCTTCTGAGCCGCCATCCAATTGCTCCTGGCCCAGAGGAAGGGGCTTCCTGGTCACCATCTCTTCTGCTGCTCCCAGCACAGAGGAAAGGGCTTTGGGGCCACCTTCTGTCCTGTAGCTCCTGGCCCAGAGGAAGAGGCTTCAGGTCCATCATCCCTCCCAGTGCTCCCAGCCCAGAGGGAGGGACTTCTGAGCTGCCATCCCACTGCTCCTGGTCCAGAGGAAGGGGCTTGCCAGCCACCAAACCTCCCACTGCTCCCAGCCCACAGGAAAGGGCTTTTAGGCCATCATCACTACCACTGCTCCCGGCCCCTGTCCCAGCTCACCCAGCTCAGAGGAGGTTATCTGTGCAGGCTGTAAGAGCCCCCTGCCCCAGTTGAAATGAGAAAACACATAAATAAGTCTCAAAACCAGACTTCCAGATCACCTACAGCAACCCCAAAGGGAAATGAGATGGA
>NW_004624921.1:833922-855303 GCF_000247695.1 Heterocephalus glaber
GGAGTGTAGACTGGTGCAAGCACTGTGGAAATCAGTATGGAGAAACCTCAAAGAATAGGACTGGAAGTCCCATTTGACCTCACTATTCCACTGCTGGGGATCTTCCCCAAAGAATTAAAAGAATCATACCACAGTGATATATCTGCACCCATGTTCATAGCAGAACAGTTTGTAATAGCTAAAACTTGGAATCAGCCCAAATGCCCATCAACTGGAGGCTGGATAAAGAAAAAAATTTTTTGTGCAAAGCCATTCAAGAAATTAAGAAATTAAAGAAAAACCTATTGCCTGGGGGGCAAATGATATAAACAAGCAATTAAAGGAAAAACACAGCCAAATAACAAATCAACATATGATAGGATGCTTAAGTTAACCTGCAAGCAGAAAACAGTAATTTAAAAAAACAGATATCATTTATATATATAAGATTTAGTGATAAATCTTTAATTGTGGCTGGTAAAAATATTTAATTGTGGCTGAAAAAGATATGTTCTTTTGAAATGTAAATTTTAGATGTTTCAGAACATAGTTTATTGACCTCTGTGGAAAATAAAAATATTCATGGATTTCATCAGAGTTGCATTCTTTGGAATCTATTCCATAGAAATTAAAGTCTTAGTACATAAGACATATGAACATTATGTTTTGGGGGGCATTTATAATAGCATTGAAAAAAACATAAAATAATTAAGCTGAATGGTAATAAATAAGTGGTTGAGTAGAATACAAAATCTGTTACATGGAAAAAAGCCGTGGAAAGGAACTAAGGGTCATTATATTCATACTTTAGAGAAACTTGCACAAGTTGTGGATAAAGAAAGATATATGCATAAAACTATGATAAGATGCTATTATTATGAAACAAAAATAAAAATACCATATATGTATACACTTGTAAATGTTTGTACATAGTTACAATGAGTTTGAGGAATATGGAAAGATAGATTTTCTTTTAAATATAGTTTATATCTGTGCTGTTGATACAGGGAGAAAAAGACAATGATGTCTGAAAGGTTAAAATGACATGAACAGAAAAAAAAATCCAAACTTAGAGCAAGACAGAGAGGGAGGTGGCGGGGGGGAGAGACTGAAAAAAAAGGAAGAAGTGAGAGCTGCCACCAGCACAGAGATGAAACTTCCAGGAAGTTGTACCACTGACTCCACTGCCTAGGAGCAGAGCTACCCCCAGTGCAGAGGAGCTAAAAATTCCAGAGTGCCATACCACCTCCCCCATCCCCCATTGAGGAACAGAGCTGCCCCCAGCCCAGAGGAAGTGAATCTTCCTTGCAGCCATACCACTGTCCTGAGCCACAGCAAAGGAGCACTGCTGCTCCCAGCACAGAGGAGGTGAACCTTCTAGGTCACCATACCACCACCCCCAGTGCCAAGGAGCAGAGCTACCCCCATCACAGAGGAAGTGAGCCATGCAGGCATTAGCAGCACACATCCCTCCCCCCCCGCCAATTGAAATTAAAAGACACTTAAACAAGGCTCAAAACAAGACTCCCAGATAACCTAGAGCAATCCTAAAGGGAAACTAGAGGAAACAATCTGATACTCAACCACATGGACTCCCTGAACTGGCAACAAAAGAGCATCTGGAAAATATGAAATCAAATAATTTTTCAGATAACAGCAGAGATTGTGCCCATAGTGCAAGACATGATTAATAAATCCAGAGAGGACACAGACAAAAAAAGGAGAGGAGCTGAGGAACATGATGGACTCCCAACATAGGGAATAAATTGAATCCTTAAAACAGATGCAAACAAATTTCCAGGAGATCAAAATCTCCATTGAAAGTTTATGTAGCAGAATGAGCCAATGTGACAACAGAATTTCAGATATGGAACATAAGATTGCAATTAGTGACCAGGAAAAGAAAAATTTCTTAAAAATAGTAAGGGACCATGAGAAATCAATTCAGCAGTTGCTAGATGATGCAAAGGATAACATAAGACTGATGAAGAAACAGGAGAGAGTACAGATGACATAAAAAATATGTTGACAGAAGTGATGGCAGAAAACTTCGCAAGCAAGGGAAAAGAATTTGACATACAGATAACTCAGGCATATAGAATTCAAACTAGCCTTGATCAAAAAACAACATATACATAGGCATACAATTGTTAAGATTCCAGAAAATCAACAGAAGAACAAAATTCTACAAGCAGTTAGAGAACAGAAACAAATCACATACAAAGGAAAGCCCATTACAATAACAGTAAACTTCTCAACCCAAATCCTCAAGGCAAAAAGAGCATGGAGTGGCATATTTCAAGCCCTAAAGGAAAAAGCCTCCAACCCAGATTGATGTACCCTACAAAACTTTCTTTGAAATTTGATGGTGAAATAAGATACTTTCATGACAAAGAGCACCTTAGGAACTTCATGAATACAAAACCAGCACTTCAAAAAATTTTACACAATATCCTAGGAAAAGACAATGAGGATCACAACCCCAGGAAGGCCAGCAGAATGAATCTATTGGGGACAAAAATAAATTAAATGCAAAGGAGGAGAATCCAACAAAAAGAAAAAGTCATGTCAATGATAAGTCAATATGTATCAGTTATAACCATCAATGTTAATGGTCTCAATGTACAAATCAAAAGAAATAGACTGTCAGAATGCTTCAAGAAGCAAGATCCACCAATATGCTCTGTAGAACTAACACACTTAATTCAAAAAGAAAGTCATAGACCGATAATTAAAGGGTGGAAAACAATACTCCATGCAACAGGAACCTGGAAAAAACCAGGAGTAGCTATCCTCTTTGATGATCAATTGTATTTCAAACCAAAACTGATTAAAAGAGACAAAGAAGGACATGACAGCCTTGTAAAAGGAACAATACAAGAGGAAGAGCTGACAATCTTAAATATATATGCACCAAACACTAGTACGCCCAGCTACATAAAACCAATACTAACAGACATGAAAAACCAAATAAGCACTAATACAAAAATATTGGGATACCTCAATACCCTACTGTCACAAATAGATAGATCAACTAGATATAAAATAAGTAATGAAATACTAGAACTCCAATAAAACTCCTAAACAAATGAATGTAACAGGTGTTTACATAGTGTTCCACCCTACAAAATCAGAATAAACATTCTTTTCAGCTACACATGGGTTGTTCTCCAAAATAGACCATACTCGCTCTCATAAAACATGTTTAAATAAGTGCAAATGAATTGAAGTGATCCCCTGTGTATTATCAGACCCTAGTGTGATGAAGTTGTAGATCAATACCAAAAGAAACTGCAAGAATTACAAAAACACATGGAAATTGAACAACTGACTTCTGAAGAACCAATGGGTCACAGAGGAAATTAAAGAAGAAATCACACAGTTCTTATAATTAAATGACAATGACAAAACAACATATCACAATCTATGGGGCACAATGAAAGAAGTCTTGTGAGGGAAATTCAAAGCACTGAATACTCATATTAGGAAAACTGAGTGAGCACAATTAAACAACCTGATGCTGAACCCCAAGCTTCTAAAAAAAGAAGAGCAGGACAAATGCAAAGCTCATACAAGGGAGGAAATTACAAACATCAGAGCAGAAATCAATGCAATGGAGACTAAGAGTCGGATACAAAAAATCAATGAAGCAAAGACTTGGTTCTTTGAAAGAATAAACAAAGTTAACAAATTCATACCCAATCTTATCAGAAAAAGTAAAGAAAAGGCCTAAATCTATGCAATTAGGAATAAAAAGGATGAAATTACAACCAACACAGAAGAAATCCAGAGGATCATCAATACCTACTTCAAGAATATATAGGCCAGAAAGGTGGAAAACACAGAAGAAATGGAAAAATTCCTGTGTACATATGAATTACAAAAGTTGAATGAAGAAGACCCAAAAATTATAAACATCCCTATATCAATCAATGAAATGTAAATGGAATTAAAAACTTACCAACTAAGAAAACCTGGGTCCTGATGGCTTCAGTGCTGAATTCTATAAGATATTTAGAGAGGAACTACTTCCACTACTGTTTAAATTCTTCAATGAAATTGAAAAGAAAGCAATACTCCCAAATTTATTCCTGGAAGCAAGCATCATCTTGTTCCCCCCCAAAAGAAGTATAGGCCAATCTCACTATTGAACATAGATGCAAAAATCATTAATAAGATACTGGCAAAAAGAAGGCAGAAGATCATCAAGAAGATCATACACCTTGACCAAATGGGATTCATCCTAGAGATGCATGGAAGGTTCAACATATGTAAATCAATAAATGTAATACACTATATCAATAGAGCCAAGGATAAAACCATATCATCATCTCAATAGATGCAGAAAAAGCATTTGACAAATACAACATTCATTTGTGATAGAAAAATACCCACAAAAATTTGGATTAGATGGTGACTAAATCAATCTCATAGAAGCCATCTATGAGAAAATAACAGACAATATGCTAAATGATCAAAAACTGAAAACCTTCCTACTAAAATCAGGAATTAGACAAGGATCTCCACTATCACCACTCCTGTTCAATATATTCTTGGAAACATTAGCCATACCAATTAAACAAGAGAAAGAAATAAAAGGAATAAAGATAGGACACAAAGAAGTCAAACTGTCATTATTTGAAGATGACATGATACTCCACATAGAAGACCACTAGAACTCCACCAAAAGTCTTTTTAAATTAACAACCAAATTCAAAAAAGCAGCTGGATACAATGTCAACACACATAAATCAATAGCTTTCTTCTACATGAACAACACACTCACTGAAACAAATAGGGCAAACAATTCCTTTCCCAATAGCATCCAAAAAACTGAAATACCTAGGAATCAACCTAACAAAAGAAATCAAAGACATCTTCTCTGATAACTATAGCACTCTGAAAAGAGATTGAAGATGATATCAGAAAAAGGAAAGACATCCCTTGCTCCTGGGTAGGAAGAATCAAAATAGCGAAAATGGCCATACTTCCAAAACTGCTACATAGATTCAATGTAATTGCAATTGAAATCTCAGCAGCATACTTCATGAACCTTGAGAAAACAATCCAAAAATCCATTAGGAAAAAGAAGACACCTAGACTAGCAAAAGCAATAGTAGGCAACAGAGACATGGCAGAACATATCACAACCCGCAAAAATGGAAAAATTGGAAATAAATTCTTTGTAAATAGGGGAGGGTGGAGGGGGGGTGAAGGGAGGGCTAGGAATGGGGAAAAAATAAGAACCAAGATGCATTATGTAAAGGTACAATTCCCAATGAAAATGTAATTGTGTTGTATACCTAAAATGTACCAATAAAAGAATTTAACAAAAAAAATAAAAGAAAGTGCACTATAAAACTACTGTGATAAAAACAGCATGGTACTGGCAAATATCCAGACCTGAGGACCAGTGGAATAGATTAGAAGATGCAAAAACAATGCTAGACACACTCAGCCACCTCATCTTCAACAAAGGAGCCAAATATCCTCACTGGAGGAAAGATAGCTTCTTTAATAAATGATGCGGACAAAATTGGGTTTCAACTTGCCAAAGATTAAAACTAGACCTATGTCTCTCACTATGCACTCAAGTAAAATGGAAATGGATGAAAGATCTAAATATTAAAGCAGAAACACTGAACCAACTGTAACAGAGGTTCCGTAGAACTCTTGAAGACATGGGCATAGGAAAAGATTTTATGAACAAAATCTCAGTTGCTCATGAATTAGCACAAACAATCAACAAGTGGGATCTCTTCTTATTAGAAAGTTTCTGAACAGCAAAAGAAACCACCAACAGTGTGAAGAGACAACCCACAATGTTGGAAAAATGTTTCACCTGCTGTTCCTCAGACAAAGGTCTACTATCTAGAATCTATAAAGAAATTTATAAAATCAGACATCCCAAGTTTAAAGACCCAATCCAAAAATGAGCATCTGAAATGAACCTAAATTTCTCAAAGTAGAAACAGCAAATAAGCAAATGAACAAATGTTCAACATCACTGGTCATTCAAGAGATGCAAATGAAAACAATGCTGAGATTCCACCTCGACCCAGAAAGAATGGCTGCTATCATGACATTAACCAATTAACAAATGCTGGTGGGACTGTGGGGAAAGAGGAACAGTACTCCGCTGCTGATGGGAGTGTAGACTGTTGCAACCACTGTGGAAATCAGTATAGAGATACCTCAAAGAACTAGGACTGGAAGTCCCATTTGACCCAGCTATTCCCCTGCTGGGTATCTTCCCCAAAGAATTAAAAGATCATAAATTATATCATGTGTTCCTCAAATGCACAGGTTTTCTGTCTTCCCAACCTCGGCCCATGTCTCTGCTCTTTCAGGTTCATCCCTGTATCACTCTTAAAATCACTGCTCCTCCACTTCCCATGTCATTAGTTCTCCCTATACTACACCATTCTGACTGCAAATTTAGGTGACGTATCCATACCTCTGTTTTAAATATTCTTTCCTTTGCCCTCATAGCTCTTTCATGTACATGCTCCAACTCAATTCTCTGCTCTTACTTTGCATATTCTTTCTCTTTCTTAAAGCTGGAGATCAGTCTGAATCCTCTTACTTTGCCCAACATTTCCATGAATTAAACGAAAAGTGGGCTCACTCAAGTATAATACTACATTCTCTAATATCACACTTTAGCTTCTACAGATGCTATACAAGCCTTTATTTTTTTAACATTCTAAAGAACTTTTAGAAATCAACCCAGTTGACCTTGTCAAGAGATTTAAAAAACTGCTTGGAGAACAAGCAATTACAATGGAGATTAGTTTCTAAGAACACAAAGGTTTGAGATGCTCATGTGCTTCTTCATTTTTATAATATTAAAATATCGGGGTTGGGGATTAACTCAGTGGTTCCAACCCCTTCTTCACATGTGCAAGGACCCGAGTTCAATCCCTCATACCAAAAAAAATTAAAATATCCAAGAAGATCATTAAAGATTAGAATCAGTGAACACATATTTTCAGAATCACTAGGACCCCCTAATATATAACTGATCATCAGAATTAATGTTGAAATTTTAATAGATTATGAGTTCCTCTGTCATCCATCTACTGTGTCAAGCCTAGCACAGAATCATTCAAGTAAACACCCTTCCTCAGTTACCTGCATAAGGACACAGTCATTTGGTCCAAGTTGTTGATTTTGATGCTCTCTCCTAAGTGCAGAGTATAGAGTTCAGGACTCTTAAATGATAAGAGCTTCACACGCTAATGCCATTTCAGGAAATACAGGCAGCAAAACACAACACATGCACCATCACGGTCCCTTGAAACATCTCCATATGACTAATTCTCTCCATTGCTTGTATTAAAAGTCTGATTCTTCAAACTTGCAGAAAATTGCTGCACTTTTAAAAATTAATATCAAGAATGTCTTGAAAACTAAAGAATCTGAATCTTGATTATAAACAAAGATACCTAAAAATCTTCATTATTGGCAAATTTTTTCCTAAAACCAAATACTAAATGAGCATTTGGAGGTTAAAAAACTAACATTTGTGATAAAGAATCACAAACTGTTAAGACTCATATTTGCAATTTGTATTTTATAACAATAAAAGTGAAAGAATAAAATAGAGTTTAAAATATTTTGATTCCCAGTCAGGTGTACTGGTCTGGCTTTATCCTGGATATTGGAATTTAGGGTGAACTAAAAGACAGAGAAATATTTCATCCCTATCTTATCCTGATTTGAGTCTATCATTTCAATTCCTAAGAAAACAGTGAATAATTATACAGCTGAACATTCTAAAAGGTAAGTGCAAAATTCTGTGGACATTAATCTACATTTACAACACTGAACATATTGCTCAGTCATTCACTTATGGCATCACCAAGGGTGAATTTTCCCTTAATTAAGTTCATTAGGACCTTAAGCATTCTTCTGGTGGTAGACTATGCACCTCCAGAGATGCTGTGAGGATAATAACTACATAGAAAAAGATTTACAGGAACTTATCCTCTGGGGATATCTACGATCAATGAATAATGAGGTCAAATCACCAAAAAGGAAAATCAAATCTGAAAACAAATTAAATAAGCAAAGTTCTCATTAAAATCATGACCAATATCTGGAAGGCAGGCTACTATAGGAGATGCATAGGATCAAAATATATTCTATGGATCTATGAAAATACATTAAAGTCCAAAGTTTTGTAAAATCAATGAGCACTATTAAAATATATATATTTTTAAAATGACCTGTAACATAGATGAATTTGGTGAATGCATGGTTTAGCAGATGCCTTTTCAGTTGGTATCTGAACTCACAACTAGAAGATGAAGAAAATTAGTTCTTGGCTTTTCTTATTTGTGAGGTTTGTAATTACTGACTCAGCTTTGAATTTTATTGATCTGCTTAAGCATTCTGCTTCTTCTGCACTCAGGCTTCTTAGGTGTTATATTTCAAGTACTAAGCTCACTTCTTGGATGTAATGGACATATGTCTATTTGAGGCCTAAAACTGTTCAGTATAATCCCCTATGATCTTTATGATTTTCAAGTTTATATTGTATGTTCTTACTCTTCTCATTTTATTCATTTGAATTTTCTCTTCTATATTAAAATTAGCTAAGGACCGGTCAATTTTGTTGTACCCTCTTAAAAGATGAAATTTTTGTTATCTTCATTTTTTACTGCTGTTTTGTGTTAAGTACTCAATTTTTCACAGTGCTTATTTGTATTATTTCCTTCTATCTGCTAACTTGGAACAGATTTATTCTTTTTCTCATTCATTTTGTGTAAAATCTAGTTATTTTTGTGAGATCTTTCTTCCTTTTTAAAATGTCATATTTTATTACAGTAAACTTTCCTCTCTGTACACCTTTCCAGTGTTCCATGTGTCTGGTAAAAAGTGAAAGTCAAAAAAATCATAAATTCATAAAACAATATCAAGCAAGGAAGAAAACTATGAAAAAGGAAAAAGTGAAGAAAGTATATCAATAGATGTTTTCAAATGAAAACAAAAATGGCTGTTAGGTACATGCAACCATTCTCTATTTGTCTAATCACCAGAAAAATACAAATCCAAAGACCTGAAATATATCACCTCACATCTGTTAGGATGGCTATTATGGAACAGAGCAAGATAACAAATATCAGTGAGGATGAACCGAAAAGAGAGCCTTGTGCACTCTTGTTGGGACTCTATATTGTACAGTGACTATAGAACACAGTATGGAGTTTCCTCAGAAAATAAAACTAGAGGGGCCAAGGATTTAGCTCAGAGAAACTGCACCTGCCTCGGAAGTGCAAGGTCCTGAGTTCAGTCCTCAGTACCAAAACAAAAAAAGAGTTAAACAAACTATGATATGTCTGTAAACTGGAACACTATAGAGCAGTAAAAATGAATGATCTGCTGATATCTATAGGAATACTCAAAGACCTCAAATGCATTATAAGAAAGAAGCCAGATTCAAAGGGCTATATACAGTGTGGCTCATATTTATTAATGCAATATTTTGGGAAAGGCAAAATTAGAAGGACAGAAATGTATCAGTGTTTCCCAGGACATAATGGAAGAAGACAAATTGACTAAAAAAGCATAAGAAAATATTTTAGGATGAGGAACATTGAAAACACTTGCCTGATGGTTGCATAACATTGGGTACCTTTCAAAACACTGCAATTCCAACTTAGCTCTTTATGGCTTTCTTAAGCAAAATATCAAACTGTAATAAAGAACTTCAATCTGTTTTCCTCATCAACTGGATCTCATTTTTTTTAAAAAAAACTGTTCACTGATGATATTTTTAGCTGAACACAGTATCATCTTCTATACAAAAACTCTGGCTGAAAACACATAGAATTTGAACCTGAGGAGTAGAACTAATCCTAAAACAAAGGTTATAATGCAACTAACAAATCTGCTATATCAATCAAATAATGAACAGAACAGTTAAAACTTCTCTTTTAGTCCCGGAATTTATCTGAGCATTAGACATCTTCCTTTCTCATGGAGGTGGGTCATAGAATATTTCCAAAAGCACCTTCTTTCTTCTTTGAAAGGAAAGCAACCACAGTTCTTAAAAGTCTTTTTTAATCTAAACTGAGAAAAAAGCAAGTTAGAAGGTATACTGTGCTTAGGTTGATCCTTATCTTCACTTGTAGAAGAACAAAATGTGGTGCTTTTGCCACATCTTCCACATACTCTATGACATTAGTTAGAAAACAAAGGATAACTTGTAATTAATCTTTAATTGTTTTGTATAAATAAAGAGATGCAGCCCTAAACATCACAGGTGACAGCATCATTGTTTGTTAGGATTTACTGCATATTTTTTTACATCAGAAACAGTAACAGCTTCTCTCAATAGTTAAATTCTTACACCAAAGTTTTTTCCATAGAATTTTTGATCTCTGAATTTCTCAAAGTGTATATTAAAGGATTTAACATAGGAGTTACAAGACAATCTGTGCCACACCAAAAGTGATATCTGTCCTAGCAGGTCCAGGTCAATACCATGATACTGCAGTATGAGCCTTCTGTCATGCAAAACCAAAAGGGCTGTGAGTCTTCATAATCTCTCATTCAATATTAACAGACCTAACTGGGACTGTACCAAAAAAACCCTACAAAATTACTTAACACACTACTCCTTGTAGCAAAAAGTTTGTGTGATTCTTATTTTCTGCTTTTTGAGAGCTCTGGTTCCTTTCATTTCATCCCTGCTTGTACCAAATTCCTCACATGTTTATATACACTCTCCTGATTTTAGTAAATTTTTTAAGTAGCCATGACTGTCACTGGCTACTGCATTAGCAACTAGTCCTGCTTTTTTTCAGAACTCCTTGGTGAAATAGGTAGTGAGGAAGAATGAAAAGAAAACCTAAAAAAAGATGTAGAGAACAGTGAGAGATTTTTATATAATGCTTAATTATTGAGAGTTCTCTGAAACAGGATATCTTGAGGTAGACACAAAAAACAGCTTACAGAAGTCATAAGTCCACACTTTGTGTGAGACAGCATAGATTTGAGTCACTTTTTAAGTGCTATTGTAAGTGCTGCAGTCTTCACATTGAAAATCAAAGGGACTGGGCTAGACAATCTCAGAATCTGCCCAATTCAACTTTGTACAACACTATCAGTACAGCCCATAAGTCTTTTCATCTGTTGACATTTTCGACCTTTTTCACATTTACATAATCAAATAAAAGTTTTCCAGCCCATCACTCAGTCCTGAATAAAACTACCTAGTGGCAAATTGGATATTACAACTACAGTAACCAAATAATGTCTCTAGATTTCTCATTCAGTATCAACCTAGACAGCATCCAAAACATCCTGAGAGAGAGAGAGAGAACATAGCTGAGTCGAGTAATGTGCATGCTGAAGATGTTAGTGCTTGGGTTTCAATCCCAGATTAATTCCTTTTCTATCTATGTGACCCTCAGCAATTTTGTAAACATCCCTGTGTTCCAATTCATCATTTTTAGCATGAGGATACTCAGAGGATCTACTCGGTGTTATTTCAAATTGTAATGATGGATAAGCTAGGAGTTGCACATTGTGACACATTAAGTAAACCAAGTAATATCTAATCCAGCCTGAAAGAGGAAGTAGTCCAACTTCCCTCACCAACCACACACTAGCAAAGATGCCCTTCCTCACTGTTTGAGGGTCTCTACCCAAGGAATTCTGAGACTCAGACGAAGGAACTTGGAACTGGAAAATCCACTGTAGTTGTTCTAATTCTTGAAAAGACAGATAACCATAGTTTCTCACTTCTATTGGAGTGAAAGATTTTGATCAAAGCCTGAGTCTTTGTCTGATGGACCATAATGGTCTTCCTTCTATAATGAAATCTCTTAATTTAAGTCCCATATTAATTTAATAGCTGCTTCTACAAGAATGAAAGGTTTTTAAGGAAAATATGAACAGTGTTTATGGTCTTCCAAGGTTACTTCATTAATTTGTCTTGTCATTGGCTCCAATGAGCTCCTACTGTCCTGTTTAGTTAGATATTGGATCTTGTGTGTTTGAAAGTCTCAAGGTACAGGGTTACATACATACCTGACTGAACCCAATGAAGATCTGTACCAGGTGATGGGTTCCAGTCGAGCCTTCCTCACAACTGCATTAAATCCAGCACCCTCAGATGTAATGTGTATTACTTCTAAGAGAAAGTACACTTCTAATCAATGTGCCTCTCTAATTGCAAAGTAGTAAAAGATGTAGAGCTATATCTTTAATTTGGAAGAACCACATAATATGATCAAACTTCTGTTGGTTAAATTATTTCTCAAAGATGGAAAATTTATGTATTCTAATACAGCCTCTGTATCTCTTCCAGTAAAAAAATACTTCAAAAATTTTAACTGATGTAAATATTGCCAGAATATCTTGATATGCTTCATAGTTAACAGTGCATTTCTCAATGACTCAGTGAAAATAAGTCATGATAGAAGCCACTTCTTTAAATTCTTTTGCTGCTTCAGATAGTTATGTATGTGACCCTGCATCCAACCAAAGGCTTTATGACACAGAAGGTCCAATATGTAACTACACATATTCAGACAAGCTCAGTGCAGGTGCAGAAAAGCCAGAATAAGGGAATAAGACAGAAGAAAGAAACACTACTCTCTGCAAAATAGCTTTCATGTGCAATCAGTTATTTGATTAATGTTGGAGTGAAATTAAGGGACTGAACTCAGAGATGTGATGATCATTCTGGTTTCAGCTGACACAGATTCAGACTTGGAACACAAGCCTCCACTCCAACTAACATTGCCAAGCAAGGATCATATAATCTAATTCTGTGCAAGAATCTAGTGAACTACAGCAGATTTTGCAGTACATAGCTCCATGCTCCTAGCCTCAGGCTCCCTGAGCAGATGCCTCTCAGTGCTAGAGTGAGGCTGTGATTGGCTGGGCTGGGGTGGGATAGAGAACTGGAACTGCTTTCCCTTCATGCTGGTTAAATTTACTTGCCTGACATAAATAGTTCATGAAGTGTGCACCTCATAGTTTATAAATCATAATGCTGATTTTTTTTTTTTACATTACAGGTCTTCATATCACTGGGAGTCAGCTACTCTTTCTCGGCAAAACCCAAGTCTATCCTCTAGGGATTTTGCATGAGAAGAAACTTGTTCAGGGGCAATTACTGCTCTTGAGTCTGTTCCAAATACTCTAATAAATGAATCTATTAAAATCCTAGAGATGCAAAAATCATAGGTTGTATCTGCACATATAAATGGAGGAATTACTCTCCTTTCAGAATGACCCAAGAGGTTCCTGAAAACTCAGATTCTGTCCAAGCTTGCATATGTGTTCATTTGGCACCTAGTCCTGGACGTGTCATTTTTTCTTATTGCATTATCATTGCTTTTAGAAATTGGTGGAAGCACTCAATTTCCTGGGATGACATTGTGAAGATCCAGGGACAATGTTTGTAATTCCTTAGAAAAAAAGAGGCCTTGGGCAAAGGTCATTTGGATGGCTACAAGATGGAAGAGCTTTGCTTCTACTTGTGATAAACCCTTATCATCAACATTTCCAAGAAACTAAATTTCAGCCTTTGCCTTGTTAGGTACATGGCTTATTTACCAGGTATAACAATGTTACTGTAAACCATGAAAGCAAAGTCTTTTTCAGTTGTTTCACAATAATTGAGTACAAAGAGAAAATTTCACTGAACATATTTTTGCATTGTTACATTTTTGTGTATTTGTGCCTCTAAATAATGGATTTGGATCAATTAATTTACACTAACAAGGTCAATTATTTACATTATTGCATCAAGTTAGCATTTTCATGAAGATGTTTTCTGAGCAGCTGAGAATATTCAATTACATTTGCACAATACATATTGACATTTTACACTTCTAAAAGGCTGAGATAATGGGAAGCCTATTGCGGAAATGTGTTTACTGCAGCCACTTGGAACTATTTTTGCATCCCCTGGTCAGCCATATGCTACCATGCTGTGGGAGGTCACACAGGGATATGAGGTACCTGGAGTCACCTTACATAAAACAGGCATTGATATTCAGGGCCAAGGCAAGATTAAAATTTTTTCCAGAGAAAGGAAGCTAGTTGAATATTCCTGTGATTCACAGAAATCCAACCAATGTCTTCAAGGTCTTATATTCTCATTGGAAGTATCTGCTTAGGAAAATTAAGCTTTTAAATCACACAAAATTAATAAGAATGTACAAAGTATATTTGGTTTTCATGTTAAATCCTACTAGGTGTTTATCTTCCATTTTAGTCAAATAACAAGTTCAATATGTTATATATATAACAAACCAATGGGTGTATTGCTTTAGTTTATGAGACATATTGTCCATGATAAGGTAACACAAAACATGATTAATTCTATATATGTTTGAATTGAAATTTTTAATTTGCATATCATACCAGGAGTATGAATACTGTAAGTGAACAACTGTTTGTTTTGTGCTGCGTTTGAGAGGGGCTTCTGTATGTGAATCTAATATTCCAGCAGATATGATAATACATACATGGGGAGCAACCCACTAACAAAGAAGAATCTGTGCCTTAAATCTATAAAATTATTATTATCTTTTAAAAAGCATGCTTTTAAACTCTGTATTAATATTTTCTAGAAACTATTAGCTTAATGGTTTAAGTTGAAGGCACTGTTGTACTGTCCTTCATGATATTAAATATCTGATATATTTAAATTCTAATATGCAGTAGAGTTTAAGTACTCTATTTTACTCTATTATGCAAATAACTAAACTGGCCAATAGACTTGACCTTGTGAAATCTACAAAGGATCATTAATGAGAGTTAAGCCACCTAACATTGCAGAAAGCAAGATGTGAAACAAGAGAACTGGACTTTGATTATTTATTCCTTTACATTTTCAACAAGTGTGCCCTTTTTGTCTATACCTGCAACAGCTATAGATCTTCTAAATCAAACTGAAAGATAACTGTGAAATGGACATGTTGAAGTTCGCCCACAGCTGGTTTCCAAAGAGGACTCAGACTCTGCAAATTTTCCTCCACTATCAAATCCATTTTTAAAACACCTTTAAAAGAAAAAAATACTAAATGCAGCATAATGTCTTTATCTCCTCTTGCTTCCCTGTAGTCAAAATGCATTTGTTTACAGGTAATCATTGCTGTTACTTCTATGTAATGAAAATTTCCTAAGGCATTGACTTTTATTCCCTAAAACATTTATGAGTTACAGTTATAGTCTTCTTTAAATAATGGAATAATTCAATAATTCTTATTAGATCAATAGAGATCCTGATTTTTTATTTTGATTGGATGCTCCCAGAAAAGCACTGAGTGCCAAAAGTAGGTATCATTAATTTAGATTTTAGTTGTTGTCTAAACCCTTTACATGCAGCAGTAACTTTAAAAAACAGAAGATGACCCAAGTGTCTGTGTGGTTAAATGATGAAATGTAGGAAGAACAAGATTTACTAAACTGTCCAACATCACCTAGATAGAAAGGGAATGAACCAGGGATTGCTACACAAGTGTTGCAGCTTACTGTTGACTCTCCCCATGGCTGTACTATGCTCTCTCCCTGAGGATGTCTTGGGTCCTGCTAGGCACACACTCAGTGAGACACTGAGAGTCACTGTCTGGTCACTGCAGTTATCTAGTCCCATTTACTACTGGATAGGATGTCTTAAAATGCAGTGATGAGGCTATAAACCCACATTATGTTCTATAAATATGAGAAAAGAGTAAAATGCTAATAGCATGGAAAGAAGTACACTTGTACTAATGTTGTTGTACATAGTTGGACTGGAAAGGATTCTAAGATTATCTAAATTCTTTTCTTTAATGTGTAAAATGAGACTTGTCTGTAATCATATTTAGTAAAATGACAGGCACTCTTGCCTTCTCACCTTCACTGTGGACTTTTCCCTTGAGAATACTCTTTCTGGAATCTGCACAGAGAACTTCTCTTTCTGAGGACTCTGGGTTCTAAGAAACATTCTGCATAAAACCATGATAGATGTTCTCTATTTCTGTTTCTGTTTCCATCCTCTTTCTCTACCTAACTCACACCAAGGTTTCTGGAAAAAAAATGTACTAACTGAAAACACTAGTTGGTGACACTTAGGGGCTAGATTAATTCTGCTACAAAAGATTTGTTAAAGGGCTGGGAATTTAGCTCAGTGGTTCCACTACCTGCCTCACAAGCACAAGTTCCTGAGTTCAATCCCTGGTACCAAAAACAAAACAAAACAGAAAAACAAAAAAGAAGTTTTGTTAAAAACCCAAATAGTGTATGTAAATATATTAGGAATTACTATAGGCAAGGATGAAATGGACAGAATTATAGCTCCTAATAGGCTGACACTTAGAATCAGATAAAGCAATTGCTAACAGCACTAATGTGCTAAATAATTTTGTAGTTATCTGATAAATTCAAGCACCAGTCTGGCAAAATTCAGTGAGAGCTTTAACCAGACTGAAAGTCCTCTGAGAGGTGCAAGGGAGCTGCTGAGCACTAAAAGAGCACAGTGCCAAGGTGGATGCTCCAGGACAGGTGTTAGTTGTGGGACTGAACCCATAATATGTAAAATTGCTCCCCATGAGTATTAGCAATTTGGAGGCTTGTTCTGCTACCTTATATATTTAAGACTTCTTTCCATGGGTAGAAGAGTAGGTAGCTAGAAAGTAACAGCCATTTCTTTGCCATTGTTAAATTTTGTACTAAGAAATAACATTATTTTAAAAAGTAGTAAATCCTTGAATGATTGTGATGGCTTCACTCTACTCTTCAGACATGTACTGAGGCTATGAGATAAAAATGCTTACATGTAGGCCAGACAAAATCATGCTGTGGAAAAGAGCATCAGTAAAACAAGATCCACTGGGCTGTTTGGACAATGAAAACAATAGAGCCTCAGTAAACTGTTAGTGTGTGTCCACCACTGTGGAAGATATGATGATGATGTGCTCTGTCAGATTGTGTCATTGTCCTCTTCACTATTTTCTGGCAGGTCCTGCTGTCCTGAGCTCTCCTTTCTGAAGAAAGCCTTCTAGAAGACTGAATGAAACACAGTAACAATGTCACAGAATTTCTCCTCCTGGGCCTCACTCAGGATCCCAGTGCAAAAACAGCATTATTTGTCATATTTTTACTCATCTACATTGTGACAGTGCTGGGCAACGTGATCATCGTGGTGACTGTCCTTGCTAGCCCCTCTTTGGGCTCCCCGATGTACTTTTTCCTTGCCTATCTGTCACTCATAGATGCTATTTATTCCACTGTCTTCTCACCCAAGTTGCTGATTGACCTGCTCAGCAATAGAAAGACCATTTCATTCCAAGTCTGCATGGGTCAGCTCTTTATAGGGCACCTGTTTAGTGGTGCTGAGGTCTTCCTTCTGGTGGCAATGGCCTATGACCGCTATGTGGCCATCTGTAAGCCTCTGCACTATTTGACTATCATGAACTGATGGGTTTGCATCCCTTTCTTGATAGTGTCCTGGGCTGGAGGTTTATCACACTCTGTGATTCAACTTGTGTTTGTGTATAATCTCCCCTTCTGTAGCCCCAACACTATTGATCATTTCATCTGTGACATGTACCCATTATTGGAGCTTGCATGCTCTGACACCTACCTCACTGGCCTCACTGTGGCTGCCAATGGTGGAGCCATCTGTATGATAATCTTCATCCTCTTGCTCATCTCCTATGGAATCATCCTAAATGCCCTTAAAACTCACAGTCAGGAAGGGAGGCACAAGGCTCTTTCTACCTGCAGCTCCCACATCACTGTAGTTGTCCTCTTTTTCATTCCCTGTATTTTCATGTATGTTAGACCTGTCTCCAACTTTCCCTTTGATAAGTTCATAACCATTTTTATACAGTGGTTAATTCTATGTTAAATCCTTTAATATACACATTGAGAAATTCAGAAATCAAAAATTCTATGGAAAAACTCTGGTGTAAGAATTCAATGTGTTATTAACCCTGAAGGAACAAGAAACAGTGAATTCCAACAAAGGACAATGTAGCCAATTGAATGAAATTTCTAGATATACTTCCCTTTATTTTTATAAAACCATGAAGAAAGCAGAACAAAATATTCTTTGATATTTATATCAATCTAATAAATCATTACTTAACAGTACATTAAAAACCACAGGTTTTTGTCATGTTATAAGTAAAGATAAATCTAAGCTCACTTTTATTTTTCTCAGTTTAGTTTAAAATAGGCCTTATGAAAAAAACCTAACAATCATTTTTTCTAACAATCTTTTTAATGATGAAAAACAAGCCATTTTCCAAAATTTAATATTTGCAACATTCACAAGAAAACAATATGACTAATGTGTAGAAAAATTTCTGGGACTAAAAGAGAAGTTTTTAAATGTTATTGTTCATTATTTTTCAGGAGACCAAATTTATGTATCTGCATTATGCATATTGTTTTAGGATGACTTCCATTCCTCAGCTCAATGTCTATACTTTCAGTTCAGGTGTTTAGAGAGCAGGTGATACTGTCTTTAGCTGAAGACACCATCAGTGATGTTTTGTTAGTTGGGATGGTGTTCCTGAGGAAACCAAATCGTAGTTCTTAACTACAGGATAGATACATTGTTTCAGAAAAACATGATAATCCAAGTTGGAAGCATGTTTCAGTAAAACACACCTTACTAGCAATTTTCTGATAGTTTCAAGGAGAGATATTTATTTTGCCTTCATGAAGATGAAGAAATTGGTAAAGAAATATGTTCTCCATGCAGCTTTGTGCCAAAAGACTGTAATTAATATCAATAACTTATTTATAGACTTGAAATATTATTTTGTTATGATGAAGATTTTGTCTTTCAATTTTACATAATAAAGAAAAACAGATTTTGGGGGTCTGCCACCCTCTTGGAGCATCACTAATCAGGAAGAGGATAGAATGAGTTTCATTGCTATGTTGAAACATCCCATTTGATTTGTAAGAATTGTCTTTTTAAAACTTATTTTGGAATATTTAATACATACAATCTGATAGGTTGGATACAGTTAATAAAAATGTTTCAGAAGTCAATCAAAATGACATATCCAACACCTCAGTAGTTACCCAAACTCCTTGCTTCTGTTTCAAGAGCCAATAAGATCCACTCCTGTAGTGTAAGTCCCCAATGCAGTGCAGTTTCATTCCCAGTCCTAAAGCACATCAGGTTGATACAAAGAAGTAGGTACAAGAGGGGGTGAAGTCTAGAAATCTATCATCAATATGTTTACTTTTGTAACTAAATATATATTTGAGATCTTTTGTTAACTTAAAATGTAATTTTCATTCATATGCAATAGTATGCACAAATTATTAATAAAATTTTTGTCTCTTGGCTAACATATTCTTGGAATAGCACTGAAGATGTTTGTGTGGACCCTCCTGATTCCAGTCCTCTATTTCTCTTCCAGTTATCGCAATGCTAACCTTTTTGTGACTAACAACTCAAAATAGTTTAAATACAAATGGATATTTTCTTAAATTATTTCACATAGATTTCCTTATTATTTGCCTTTATTAAAATTATATTATGTAGGACACAGTTTTCTGAATTTTGTATCCATAATATTCATTTTCTAAGATCTGGTCACATTGTTCCCCTGCTGAACCTCATTCCTGAGAGTGTATACCACATATGATGCATCCATTCAATCCATGATCAACAGAGTTGTTTCCTATTTTTGTATTTCAAATAGTCTTCTCATGCACATCTGCAGAGAAATTACTTGGTGTTAAGTAGGATTTTTATACATTCACTTTTATAGATTTTCCCTCATGCTGTATTATGTTATGCTACAACAAGCAATGCATAAGAGTTGCATTGCTCAGTCAGACATATGATGCACACCTGTAACTCCAAACTGGGGAGGCTGAAGCAGGAGGATCATTGCAAGTTCAAGGCCAGCCTGGGCTATGTATTGGGTTCTAGGCCATCCTGAACTACATAGTGAGATTGCTTCAAAAAAGAAAATAAAACAATAACAACAAAACTGCTTCATTGCTTTCTATACTTTCTGATTCTTGATATTGTAAGATGTTTGATATTTTTGTTAATGCAATGGGCACTATACTGCATGTTCATTGGATTAGTGGTAATTTTTTTTCTCATTGCTACCAAAGTTAATCATATTTTCATCTGTTTTTGATAATTTTTTATCAAATATGTTTGTCTTTTTCCAATTAAACTATACATTGGTTCACTATTATTATTAAATTTCTGTAGCTCATGGGTAACCTGTATACTGATTCTTTTCTATTTACATGTTCACAAAATTTTCTGTTTGTGTTTTGCTTTTTAAAAATTTTTTATGTTAGTACAAATTTTCACTATGTAATAGTTACATTCATCATGGGGAGGTGGTATGTGTACCTAAGACATCTTGAGTTGTTTTATTTCCCCCTCCTCTCCGTCCTCTCCCCTCCAACTCTTAGTACCTTTCCCACTTACAAAAGATCTGTTATAATTTCATTTGATAAATAGTAACTTTTTACTTTTTTATTAAATCTTTTTCTTTATGAATTTTGTACATGGAATTTTTATGTATTTTATAAATTGTTCAAGAAAATTATATGTATTTATGATGCATACATCATTTTGAAGTAAAGATACATTATAGAATGATTAATTGAACTAGTTTCTCCATAGTTTAACTTATACGGTTTTTATTTGTTGTGAGGGGTGAGAACACAGTCTAAGATTTTAGCCATTTTCAAGAACACAATACATTAACTTGAGTTACCCGAGTTCTGAAGTTGTTCCTCATGTTCTAATGAAAATTTGTATTCTTTGATAAAAAGTTTGCCATATCCTCATTCTAGCTCTTGGTAACCATCACTCTGCTCTCTACATTTTGAGTTCAACATTGTTCAAATTCAGTATATAAGTGAGATCTTGCAGCATCTGTCTTTCTGTGTCTGCTATATTTTACTTAACATAAATGGCAGTGCTTCCTCTTTTGTAGAGATCAAATAGTATTCCATTGCATCATATACCATGTTCTCTTTATCCATTCATTTCTTGTGGGTCATTTAGGTTGATTCCATAATTTGGAAATTGTCAATATAACTTCAATGATCATTATGATGGAAATATCTCTTCAATGATTAGATGTTCCTGTCCTTCTTATACCCAGAAGTTGGACTGCATATTTTATTTTATGTTTAAATGTTGAAGAAACTCTATGCTGCTTTTCACAATGGCTGTACTAATTTACATTCTTATCAACTGTTCAAATCTTCCCTTTTTCCACACCTCTTTCAAAATCACTTTTAACTCTTCTTGATCGCAATTTAATAGCCATCAGGTGATATTTCATTATGGTTTTAATTCTTTTTCTTCTGTCATTAATGATAATTGAGAATTTTTCCATACACTTGCTGGCTATTTGTATGTTTTCTTTCTTTCTTTCTTTCTTT
>NW_004624921.1:855403-867741 GCF_000247695.1 Heterocephalus glaber
CACCTTTACATAATCTCTCCTGGTTCTTATTTTTTCCCCATTCACCTGCCCTCCTTTCAACCCCTCCTTGCCTCCCTATCTACAAAGACTTTGTTTCCATTTTTTCATTTTCACATATTATTTCTATTCTCTTCTTTCCTTTCCCCTACACCTCCCATTTCCCCTTCCCCTTTGCCCCTTTTCTTCCTATTTCACATTTCCTATAATAACTTATTAGTCCTTATTTACACTTTATCACACTAGAGAAACTATTCAGTGTTTACACATGTGTATCCTATTATTTCACTTAATAGTATCACCTCAATATGCATGCATTTAGCTATAAGTGTCTCTACTTTCTCATTCTTTATGGCTGAGTAATACTCCACTTTACTAAAAAACCCCCACATTTTCTTTATCCAGTCTTCAGTTGATAGGCAATTGGGCTGCTTCCAAGTTTTAGCTATCATGAATTGTGCTGGCATGAACATGGGTGCACATATATCATTGTGTTACGATTCTTTTAATTCTTTGGGGAAGATACCCACAATTGGAATAATTGGGTCAAATGGGACTTCCAGTCCTAGTTCTCTGAGGTATCTCCATACTGATTTCCACAGGGGTTGCACCAGTCTAAACTCCCATCAGCAGTGGAGTAGTGTTCCTCTTTCCTCACAGCCCCACCAGCATTTTTTATTGGTTAATTTCAAGATAGCAGCCGTTCTTTCTGGGATGAGGTTGAATCTCAGGATTGTTTTTGTTTGCATCTCTCAAATGACCAGTGATGTTGAACATTTTTTCATATGCTTATTTGCTATTTCAACTTCTTTGAGAAATATCTGTTCATTTGAGAGGCCCATTTTTGGATTGGTCTTTAAATTTGGGAGGTCTAATTTTTTTAAGTTCTTTATACATTCTTGATAGTAGACCTTTGTCTGAGGGACAGCTGGTAAAAATTTTTCGCCACACTGGGAGTTGTCTCTTTATTCTGTTTTTTATTAAGAAGAGATCCCACTTGTTGATTGTTTATGCTAGTTCACGGGCAACTGAGGTTTTGTTCATAAAATATTTTCCTACACCAATGTCTTCAAAAGTTCTATGAAACCTCTGTTCCAGCCAGTTCAGTGTTTATGTTTTAATATTTAGATCTTTAATCCATTTCAGTTTTGCTTTAGTACATCATGAGAGATATAGGTCTAGATTTAGTATTTGGCAAGTTGAAACCTGATTTTTTCAGCACCATTTATTAAAGAGTTTATCTTTCCTACAGTGAGGGTGTTTGGCTCCTTTATGGAAGATGAGGTTGGTGAGAGTGTCTGGAGTTGTTTTTGAATCGTCTAATCTGTTCCACTGGTCCTCAGGTCTGTTTATTTGCCAGTACCATGCTGGGATTTTTTAATCACAGTGGCTTTATAGTATAGTTTCAAGTTGGGGAATGTGATACCCCCAACCTTGTCTTTATTGCTTAGTATTGCTTTTGTTATTCTAGGTCTTTTTTTCTTCCAAATGAATTTTTGGATTGTTTTCTCCAGGTCTGTGAAGTATGCTGCTAAGATTTTAATTGGGATTGCACTGAATCTATATAGCAGTTTTGGAAGTATGGCCATTTTCATTATGTTGATTCTTCCGGGAGCAAGGATGTCTTTCAATTTTCTGATATCCTTTTCAATGTCTTTGTTCAGATTGCTATAATTTTAAGAGTAGAGGTCTTTGATTTCCTTGGTTAGGTTGATTCCTAGCCATTTCAATTTTTTGGATGCTATGGTGAAAGAATTGATTTCCCCATTTCTCTATCAGTGAGTCTGTTTTTCATGTACAGGAAAGCTATTGAATTTTGTGTGTTGACATTGTACTGAATTTGATTATTAAGTGTAGAAGAATTTTGGTGGAATTTTTAGTATTTTCTATATAAGGTATCATGTCATCTACAAATAATGACAATTGGACTTTTTCATTTCCTATCTGTTTTCCTTTTATTTCTATCTCTTGTCTAATTGCTGTGGCTAATGTTTCCAAAACTATGTTAAACAGGAGTGGTGATGGTGGATATACTTATCTTGTTGCTGATTTTAGTGTGAAGAATTACACTTATTGACTATTTATTATGATATTGGCTGTTGGTTTTTCATAGATGGATTTTATCAGATTGAGGTAGAGACAGTCTATTCCAATTTTTGAAGAGTTTTTATCATAAATGCACATTGGAATTTGTCAAATGCTTTTTCTGTATCTATTGAGGTGATTGTATGGTTTTTGCCCTTGTCTCTATTAGTATACTCTGTTGCATTTATTGATTTGCATATGTTGAAGCATCACTGGGATGAATTCCACTTGGTCAGGGTATATGATCTTCTTGATGATTTTCTGTATTCTATTTGCCAGTATGTTATTAAAGATTTTTGCATCTATGTTCATTAGTGAGATTGGCCTATTGTTCTCTTTTGCTGTTGGGTCTGTCTCTGCTTTGGGGATCTAGGTGATGCTTGCTTCCAGGAATGAATTCTGCAGTGTTGCTCCCCTTTCACTTTCACTGAAGAGTTTAAACAGTATTGGCAGCATTTACTCTCTAAATGTCTTGTAGAATTCAGCAGCGCAGCCATCAGGACTGGGGCTTTTCTTAGTTGATAAGTTTTTAATTACATTTTCAATTTCATTGATATTGGGTCACTTAGAATTTTTAGGTCATCTTGGTTCAACTTTGGTAATTCACATGTATCTAGGAATCTGTCCATTTCTTCTGTATTTTCTATCTTATTAGCATATAGGTTCTCAAAGTAGGTGTTGATGATCCTCTGGATTTCTGCTGGATCCATTGTAATTTCACCCTTTTCATTCATAATTGAATGGATTTGGGCATTTTCTTTCCAGTTTTTAATCAGACTGGCTAAGGGTTTGTTAATTTTATTTATTCTTTTGAAGAACTAACTCTTGGCTTCATTTATTTTTTGTATTTTTCTCTTAGTCTCCATTGCATTTTTTCTGCTCTGATCTTTATAATATCCTCCCCTGAATGAGCTTTGAGTTTGTTCTGCTCTTCTTCTTCTAGAAGCTTGAGGTTCAGCATCAGTTTGTGTAATTGAGCTCATTGTTTTTTCCTAATGTGAATATTCACTGCTATGAATTTCCCACATAAGAATGCTTTTATTGTGTCCCATAGATTCTGATATGTTGTATTGACATTGTCATTTAATTGTAAGAACTGTATGACTTCTTCTTTAATTTCCTCTGTGACACATTGGTTATTCAGAACTGTGTTGTTCAATTTCCATGTGTTTATGAAATTCTTGTGGTTTCTTTTGCTATTGATCTTGTAACTTCATCACACTATCCTCTTTAATATACAGTGGATAACTTCAATTCCTTTGCACTTACTTAAACATGTTCTATGAATGAGTATGTGGTGTATTTTAGAGAATAACCCATGTGCAGCTGAAATATATGTGTATTCTGATTTTTGTGGGGTGGAACACTGTAAACATTTGTTAAGTTCATTTGTACAAGAGTTTGATTCAGTTATAATATTTCTATATATTTGTGACAGAGGGGTATTGAGGTCCTCTACTACTATTGTATTAGTGTCTATATGATTTTTCATGTAGATGAATATTTGTTTTATATAGTTGGGTGCATTAGTGTTTGCTGCATATATATTAATGATTGTCATCTCTTCCTCTTGGATTCTTCCCTTTACAAGGATGTAGTGTCCTTCTGTGTCTCTCTTAATCAGTGTTGGTTTGAAATCCACTTGGTCTGCAAAGAGGATAGCTAGTCCTGTTTTTTGGGGGGTTCCTGTTTCATGGAGTATTGTTTTCCACCCTTGAACTTTCAGTCTTTGAGTTTCTTTTTTAATTGTGTTCCTTATATTCAGCATATTGTTGGATCTTGCTTCTTGACCCATTCTTCCAGTCTATTTCTTTTGATTGGTGAATTGAGACCATTAACTTTGATGGTTGTAACTAATACTTATTGACTACTCATTGTCATGACTGTTTCTTTTTGTTGGTTTCTCCCACTTTGTATTTAATTACTTCTTGTGCCTGATGGATTCATTCTGCTAGGCTTCCTAGGGCTGTAATACTGATTGTCTTTTCCTAGGATATTTTTTGGGGGGGTTGTCCTGCTAATATTTGTCTAATATTATTTGGAGTGCTGGTTTGGTATTCTTGAAGTTCCTAAGGTGCTCTTTGTCATGAAAGCATCTTATTTCTCCATCAATTTTGAAAGATAGGTTTGCAGGGTACATCAATCTGGGTTGGAGGCTGTTTTCCTTTTAGGGCTTGAAATACATCACTCCATATGCTTCTTGCCTTGAGGGTTTGTGTTGAGATGTCGTCTGTGATCCTCTTTGGTTTCCTTTGTATGTGATTTGTTTCTTTTCTCTAACTGCTTTTAGAATTTTATTCTGCTGTTGGGCTTCTGGAATCTTAACTATTGTGTAGTATGTGTAGATTTTTTTGTATCATGGCTAGTTGGATTCCTATATGCCTCATTTATCTCTATGTGAAATTATTTTCCCCTATTTGGAGAGTTTTCTGCCATTTATTCTGTGAACAATTTTTTTTAATGTCATCTGGCACTCTCTTCTGTTTCTTCACTGACTCCAATCAATCTGATGTTATTCTTCATTGCCCCATGTAGCTGCTGGATTGATTTCTTGTGGTCACTTATTATTTTTAAGAAAAAAATTTTTGGTCACTAATTCCAATCCTATCTTCTACATCTGAAATTCTATCATTGCATTGACTCATTCTGCTGTGTAAACTTTCAATGGAATTTTTAAACTCCTGGAAATCTGTTTGCATCTGTTTTATGGTTTCCATTTGTTTCCTATGTTTGGATTCCATCATGTTCCTCAGGTCCTCTATTTTTTTAATCTGTGTCCATTCTAGGTTTATTAATAATGTCTTTTACTATGGGCACAATCTCTGCTGTTATCTGAGAAATTATTTCTGATTTCATTTTTTCCATATTCACTTATGTTGCCAGGTCTGGGAGTCCAGGTGGTTGAGTATGAGATTGTTCCATCTCATTGCCCTTTGCGGTTGCCTTACGTTATCTGGAAGTCTGGTTTTGAGACTTGTTTATGTGTCTTTTCATTTCAACAGATGCAGCCTGCTGTGCCTTTGTTGAGGTGACTTTTTGCTCACTCAATGGTCTGCAATTCTCAGCAAGCCATCAAGGAGCCTTTAATATGCTGCTCACTGGTACATCAATTTCTGGGTTCAAACTGGTGACCTTCTAGATCCTGAGCTGACCTGTTGTCTCAGCGGGCTTCTGGCTGGTGCCTGTGCACTCTTGGGATGGTATCCGGCATGTCTCTCATTGGGCCCCCTATGTAGCTGGAAGGCCTTTCACTGGTGGCTGTGCACCCCAGTTCCTGTTGTCTGCACAGGCTTTGGCTAGGATCTCCATGCATTTACCTAGGTATGGGGGCAAGCATCTGGGTACTGCTTGTGTGCATGTGAGGCTCTTTTCTAGGCATTCCTTCACCATGGCCAATGGTATGGCAGGCCTCTGGCTGAACCTTGTGCACCTGTGAATTTCATTTTTGGCAGGTCTTTGGCTTGGGCAGGTGTGCAGGAGCCTCTGGGTCAGGGTGGAGCCCTGGCTGTGATCTGCCTGAAACTGGTAGGGTCTGAGCCTCACAGCTGCTCTCTGAGATCTGCACACATTTACCCATGGAATGGTGGGGCTCTGGCTGAAGCTTGTGCAACTGTGCAGCTCTTTTCTGGGTGGGAGTTTGGCTTGGGTGGGTCTTCAGGAGCCTCTGGGGTCAGGGCAGAGCTCTGGCTGGGATCTGTCTGCAACTGTGAGGGTCTGGGCCTCACAGCTGCTCCCTGGAATCTGTTTGCCCTTACTGATGGAATGGCCAGCCTCTGGCTGAAGCTTGTGCCTTGTATATCTTGAGAAATTTCTGCTCAAAAATCTTTGTCCAATTTTTCCACATGATATTTGTTTTCTTACCATTATAACTATTTTTGTTGTCCTAAAGTATACCTTGACACCTTTTTAAGAAATGTGTATCTATCTGGTACTGATAACAGAGGATTTCTTAGCAACACAATTTTGAGAAATGTGTTAAGATCCTGGCTGCCTCCTCCATCTGGCTAAAGAGAACTATTATCACTTTTCTTACTGAGAGAGGAAAACTGTCAGGTGTATGATGCTATGAGAAGTCAGGGTCAGTACCTTACTGACGCTTCCTATTTAATTCCATTCATCAGCGATATATTCATCCCCTTTAAGACAACCAAAGAATCTCAAAAGCACCATGTAGGGTCTCACTCCTCACAGGCACTGAAAAGCAAATCATTTTGGTTGACTTTGATTATGTTGTGAATGATTGATCAAAGTTCACTTTTCACAGATGGATACCGAATCACCTCAGCACTATTTCCTGAAAAGAGAACTGTTTCTCTAGTGACTTTCTTCTGCAGTTACAAAAGAATCATCTAGGGTTCATGTCTATTTCTATTCCAAGAAATTAATCTGCTTGAATAATCTATATATGTACCCTTTCTCCATTACTATACTTACTGTTATGTGTAGAAATCCATTAATATGAGATAGTCAACATTATTCTTTTTCAAAATTATTGTGAATATTCTAGTTATTTTGTCTTTTCATAAAATCTTTGAACAAGGTTGTCAATTTGTACAAGAAAATCCATGGGTTATTATTACAAAGTTCTTTGAATCTGCAGGTCTCCTTGTGTTTTAACTTCCTTTCATTTATTTCAACAATATCTGTATAGTTTCACAGTATAGTATATAGTCGAATATCTCCTCCTTGACATTGTTCTCTGAGGTTTTCAACTACTGATTTAATCTTAAGTTTTATTGGTCTGCTTAGACCATTTTATCTGGCTTGGGTTTTATTTGATATTAAGTTTTCAGTCCTGTGTCCATTTCTTAGATGTTTGAATAACTGCCAATTTATTGCTATATATAATACTCTCTCTGGACAATCCCTTACAATCTTTATCTTTTTGAAGGCATCTATTGTGATGTGGGCTCTTTCTTTTCTGAATTCTTTTCCTTGAATTATCTTCTTTATTTTCTATATTAGTCCAGTGTTTGTCAATTTTGTTTGCCCTCTAAAAAACATTTTGTGTTATTGAACTTTTCACTGCACTACTCTTTTTATCTCATTAAACATTGTTTTAATTGGTCTCAAAATTCTGTAACAGATTTTTGGTCAAGTTGCTTCCATTAAAAAGTGTTGATTTTAAAAACTAATAACTTAAAACTGCCACACGCAAAAAAATACAAATGGTCCATAAAACATTCTCCTTTCCTCCTGAAGCTTTTATGATGCATTGTTATCATTAAGCGGTCTTTCACTATTAAATGGCCAATTGGGAGAAATGGTTTTGAGACCCATCTTCCACCACTGATTAAGACTGGGGTGGCAGGGTTAGGGAAAATATTCATTTAATCTTCTGAGCTTTCTGGACAGAGTTGGTGACCTTACCAGCTCCAGCAGCCTTCTTGTCCACTGCTTTGATGACACCCATAGCAACTGCCTGTCTCATATCATGAATAGTGAAACGACCCAGAGGAGGATAGTCAGAGAAGCTCTGCGCACATGCAGGCTTGCCTGGAACCCTGTCAAAAATGACAGCATCACAGATTTCAAGAATTTGGGGCCCTCTTCCAGCTTCTTACCAGAGCGGTGATCCATCTTTCCTTTCAGCTCAGCAAACTCGCAAGTGATGTGAGCTGTGTGGCAATTCAGTATGGGGCACAGCCAGAACTGATCTGGCCTGGATATTTCAGAATAATCACCTGAGAAGCAAAACCAGCTGCTTCTATTGCTGGCTTATTTTTGCTGTCACCAGCAACATTGCCATTATGAACATCTTTGACAGGAACATTCTTGCCATTTCCTTATTTTTGCTATGAGCTGATTTAGTTCCCTAAATTTTGGTGTAAATTTTGGTTATTTCTGTGAGTTCCTTTCTAAATACAGATTTTTGTTCCAATAAAGTTTTGTCTTTGTACTCTTTCTTTTGTACTTCTTTGTGCTCTATGTTTTACATAGTGTGAATGTAAGAATGTCAATATCTAAATGGGAAGAAAAAAAGTAAATAAAGAAGGAGATGTGAGAATAGTATGTCAGTAGAAATTTTCAAAAGAAAACATACAAGTGGCCAAGAGTTATGTAAAAAGGCAGTCAATGTTACTAACTGTCAGGGCAAATCCAAGTCAAAGCACAGGGAGGTATGACCTCACATCTGTTAGAGTAGCTGTTATAAAAAAGACAAAGATAACAAATTTGGTGAGGATGTGGAGAAAGAAATCCTGTACACTGTTGTTGGAAATCTCATCTGGTACAGTTATAGAAGACTGTATGGAGGTTCCCCTCAAAATTTAAAGTAGAACTACAACATCAAGCAGCAAAACTACTTCTAGGTATTTATCCAAAACAAGTAAAAAATTTATCTCAAAGCAATCTTAACTTTGCAGCATTTATCACAAGAATCAATATATAAGAACACTAAAGATTCTATCTCTTAATGAATGCATAAACAAAATGCGATGCACAAAAATATATACTATAATCCCATTGTTATATATATGTGTTATATTACATGTAAGTAATATATTAATTATATATGTTAATTATAATAATCACTCAACATATATGTTATAAAATATATTTTAATTGACATATATAATAAATGTAGATAGTATGAGACCTAAAACCACAAGGTGTACTTTGCACACCTGCTTGTGATAGTGTTCAGCTGTCCCCTAGCAACAGCTACCCCAATGTCCCAGGTGTAACCGTTTGCAGCTTGGGTGCGCAAGGCACAACCAATCAGGTTTAATTGCCAATCTAGAACCTTGCTGTAACTACTATAAAAACCCCTGCTGATTTGGAGTCAGGACTCCCAATCTTGACCAGCTGCAGCAGTGACGGTTGGGAGTCCCTGCTCGAGCTTGAATAAATGACCCTCGTGTGTTTACATCGGAATCGGCTCCTTGGTGGTCTTTAGGGACCTCGAAATCTGGGCACAACAATAGCACAATGACATATTTGAATAAGCAAGCTTTTATTTTAATCCTGGCTCAAGTAAGAGGAAGAATCATTTTGACCATTGGACTTCCAATGTATATGGAAGTACATTGTATAAGAGGAGTAGAAAATTGAGGGTGGTAGGCTTGTTTCAAAGTGATATGGGACCAAAGGATAGATTGTTTTAACACTGAGGTATACTGCATAAACTCTGAGAAATATTGTATAAATATATGGGCAGAATGGTGCAATACAAGAAAGAAAATTGATGATGTAAGAAATGGAAGGGAGAATTGCAGGAGCAGTGTTCTTGTTTTTTTTTTGGTACCGGGGATCAAACTCGGGTTCTTGCGCTTGCGCAGCAGGCAGCGAAACCACTGAGCTAAATCCCTGGCTGAAGCAGTGTTCTTAATAGTTATAAAGTAAGATAAAATCTACTGCATACATAAACTGGTGCCATAGTTAGGAAGACAGATAATCATGTTTATGAAGAGGAAGCAGGACAGAATTCATGAAGTCAGATTTGAAGTAAGTGTCAACAAATACTTAGAGAGTAACTGTAATTACTAGGATTATTTTAAGAGGAAACTGGGCTAGTGAATTTTGACCCTGGATATGGTATAGGTTTTATTTCTTGTGGGAAATCTTTCTCTCTGTCTGTCACTGGTCTGCTTGCTCTCTCTTCTTTTCTCTTCCCTTCCCTTCTCTTCCCTTCCCTTCCCTTCTCTTGCCTTCCATTCCCTTTGCTTGCTTCTCTTCTTTCTCTTCTCTACAGTTTGGATCCACCCATCTTGTCATCTTAACCTTAACACACAACCACTGGCTTCTCTCTGCCTCAATACCACAAGAATCAACCACGATTATAACAACACATGTACACTTTCATTGTCCCTGTGGTCATATATCCACATGGAAATATTTATAAGTTGATAAATTCATGGTGATTTTTCTTTCATAGTAGTATCATGTTATATGTAGTGTTATGTTTCCTTTTTATTCAACAGTAATGTGGAAATTTTCTAAGAGTATTGACATAAATATAATTAATCCACTTAAATATCTGTTCTATCTGATAGATTCTGTGTTCTATTTGACCATTGCTAGAATTCACCTTACATTTGTTTTTATATTTTTGTTAAATGCCATTATAAATATGCCACAAATCTGCTGTGCATATATCAGGACATTAATAGCTATGCAATAGATGTCCAAAAATGAAATTGTCATGATGAAAGGTATTTATAACTTTATTTCCAATATACATGGTAAATAATATTCCAACATTATACAATTCATTCTGTAAGAAAATACCCTTGTCATTTTTGCTAGTCATTTTGAAAGCTTTGCCACTTTTGATGTCTGACATACATATACAAAGTGGTATCTGTGTATTTCATTCTGTTTTCTCTATTTGCAGGTGAATATCAGCATCCTAGCATGTGTTTGTTGGTCATGTGGGTGTAGTTTTCATTTAGTTGCTTGTTTATATAATTTGTCCACTTTGCTATTGGTTTATCTTTTATTTATTAATTTCTTACACATTCCTGCTTATTTTAGATAATAACTATGTCATCTAAATGTTAAGTATCTTCTCTAAACTACTTTTATCTATTAATTTAGGGTATCATTTATCACACTCTGATAAATTTTTGAAATTGCAAAGTGTTTACTTGAAATTTCTGTTGATAGTTGGGAAGATTCTTCTGCTGCAAGAATGTAAAAAGTAATCACATTTTATTACCTAGAAATTTTGTCAGCCCTTTACATAAAATATTTCATGTTTCTTTATATTTGTCTATTATGTAATAAATACATATAATTTTATCAGATCACAGTTGGAAGGCTTGTTGTAGCATACCCCTTTACATTTCATAATCCATTCTTTCCCTGCATATTTCTAATTTCTCATTTCTGATATTAACATTCTCTATGACTGCTAAGATTGGGCACCACACTTTAATAAACCTTTTATTGTTATAATGTCTAATAGTTCTATAATATCATAAGCCATAATGCTTATTTATGGAAGAAATAAATTATCCTAAAATATTATGTGTTTACTAGTAATAAATACATTTACAGATAATTTTGCTCTCAGAAATGATACAAGGACACACAGAAGGATGTATGGAACCACGGGAAAAATGTGACTGAATTTCTGCTCTTGGGGCTCACTCAAAGCCTCCAGGGTCATTAAATATTATTTGCAATTTTTTAAATGATATATGTGGTGACAATGGCAGGCAACCTAAACATTGTCCTGACTGCGATGCTCAGCTCACCCTTCGATGCCCCAATGTACTTCTTTCTTGGCCACTTATCGTTTATGGATGTCCTTTATTCTAACACAGTTACCCCACAAATGATGATAGACTTACTCCATGAGAAGAAAACCATTTTCTTTGAAGGTTGTATTACTCAGATACTTTTAGAACATTTCTTTGGTGGTGCTGAGATTTTGCTCCTGTTTGCCAAGACCTATGACTGCTGTGTGGCTATCTGCAAACCCCTGCATTATCTGACCATTATGAACCAAGAGTGTGTGTTCTATTGTTGGTGTTGCCCTGGGTTGGGGGTTTTGTGCATGCTGTGGTTCACATTATTTGTTTTTACAATCTTCCTTTTTGTGACCCCAATGTCATTGACCACTCCCTCTGTGACATGTACTCCCTACTGAAACTTGCCTGCTCTGAAACCTACGTTATTGGCCTCACAGTGGTGGCCATTATGGGACAATCTGTGTGGTCATGTTTTCACTCTTGCCTTTCTCCTATGGGGTCATTTGGCACTCCCTGAAGTACCTGAGTCAGGAAGGGAGGTGCAAGGCCTTGTCCATGTGTGGCTACAACATCACCATGGTAGTCCTCTTCTTTGTTCCTTGCATTGCATGTGAGACCTCCCTGTACCTTACCCATTGATAAATTTTGACTGTGTTTTACACTGTTATGACCCCAATGTTGAACCCCCTCATCTATACTCTGAGAAATGCAGACATGAAAAATGCCACTAAGAAGCTCTGAACTAGAAAATAAACATGTGTTAGCAGAGAAATGTATCTCATATGTCCCTGACCTTTTGCTTCTTCAGGGGAGTTATGGAGTGATTTTTTCATTGTTTTCAATTTTTGTTTAGATTCAATAACTTTCCACAATGGAAAATTTTTATCCTGTGAATTTTTCCGACAATAAACATATAATTAATGACTCTTAGAATTTGTTAGAAAAATAATTTTTAGTATAAAATGGTGCTGTTGAGTCTATAAATGTATGTGCCATAATTAATATTGTAATACTGTAATTTTTTAACTTAATGAATAATATATTTGTTTCTTACTTAAA
>NW_004624921.1:875647-930706 GCF_000247695.1 Heterocephalus glaber
AAGTCTTTGTAAATAGGGAAGGTTGGAGGGCATGAAGGGAGGGCTAGGAATGGGGAAAAAATAAGAACCAAGATGCATTATGTAAAGGTATAATTCCCAATGAGAAATGTAATTGTGTTGTATACCTACAATGTACCAATAAAAGAATTTAATAGAAAAATAATCCCTAATATTGGAAGACAATGTGTTGGAGAAGTCCACTGGATCATACTCATACTAGTAGTGTTTGGAGAGAGAAGTAGGAATGGCACTGGGTCCTGACACTGTTTGCCCCTCAAGTCTGGTGCAGAAACCATGTTAGGAGAGTAACCTGTCCCCCAAGGGAAGAAGCCAGGTAAAGCAGAGGTGCCCCAGTTGCTTACAGACTGAGGCACCAGATTGAGCTCTCCAGTGGCTCAGGATCCCCAGCACTACTTTCAGGTCAAGGCCAGTAAAAATACTATCTTGGGGAACATGTACCCTGAGGCACAAGGCAGTGTAGAGCACGGGCAGCTGGACTGCTGCATGCAGGGTCTATCTGAGCAGTCAGATCGCTGTGCAGTCAGGCATCTCTAATTTTAGCTCAGTTCTGGTGTATGCCATCTTGGTAGAGGGTCTACTCTACTGAAGGATGAGCCTAGCACATCATGGCAGCAGGCCTGCAGTTGGGCAGCTCCCAAATACAGCACTGATTGCAGGTTGAGGAGAGTGCCATTTTTTCAGAGCTTCCAATCCCTTGAGAGGTGGCCAAGTGCACCAGCAGTAGCTGTGCTGCTGAATTTGGCAGCTGGGTGAGCAGTCACTCCCCTGTGCCCACCTGTCCTAGCTGTATTCACACTGAAAGACAGAGCCCAGAGAGTAATATATGCACCGGATAGAGTCCATCAAATTAGGACACCAAGCAAGGCATGCTCTAGAGATCACTGAATTAGCACCAGTGAGCCCAAGGAACTAGGAACAGACAGGAAATGGCTGTGACTAGTGTGATCTGGTGGTAGAAATTAGATGGTGGAGCAGCACCACAGTGGGCACAACACCAGAGCTATACAAAGGTCCCCAAGCTCTGTGCTCATCAGGTGCTCCATCCCTTCCCCCTCTCTCCAAATGTCACAGAGTTCAGACTCCTGCTGCACCCTTTCTGTGGCCCGATAAAGCCTGCTGAGCTATAAGCCCATGTGAACTCCCTGCTATTCACTCCTAGATGCTCCTGAGTTCCAACTTATGCACTTCGGAGCACAGGAAAGCATTGAATTTATGGGATCCTTGGAGAACACATGAGAGGTGTGGACAGAGAGTAAAGGATGTGCAGTGCATCATAGAGGAGCAGCAGCATCAGTGAGAGCCACATGGTGTCTCCCTTGGAGCAGTGTGGAGAGAGTAGATGTAGATAGCTGCAGGGATTACCCTGGAGGGAAGGTCTGCCCTCACAACCTCTGAAAGAGTGGAAGATGTCAGACCACAGGAGAGAAAGAAAAACATCCAGCTCGTGATGCCCTTGACACAGCTGAAGCATAACAGAGCTGTGCCTGAAGAGGGAACCACAAGCCACCCCATGTTTCACCTGAAGAAGACCCTTTAGCTTTGTGCTCTTATATATCTATTTATGTCTTTTTTCTTCTCTTTTCATTTGGTATCTGTGCAAGGTGTTTGTATATGTTTCACAAAATATAATAATTAATTAGTGCCTCGGTTTCTGTTTACAAAAACCACAGAAATATGAGATACATGATAATGAGATATACCCCCCAAATAGACCATATGCTAGGCCATAAGGCATGCTGAAAGAAATACAAAAAAATGAAAATTAATCCCCTCCATAATATTGGATATAGTGGAATGAAAGTAGGAACCAATAGCAAAAGAAATTGCAAAATTATACAGACACATTGGAGATTAAATAATATTCTCTTGAATAAGCATTGGGTCAAACAAAATCAGATAAACATAAAAATTTGCCTTATAAGACCTAGGTCTTTATACTTTAGGGATTGTGCATAGGATGAAAGCTGTCTGGGGAGATTACTTCATTAGAACTTGTTTCACAAACCGTAACAAATGAATCTATCAAAATAGCAATAATACAAAAAAGCTATGGAATGAATCTGCACACAGTTGGAAGGACTGGTTTCCTATTAGAATTAACAAGTGAGTTTCTAAGAACTAAAATGCTGCCAAAGCTGGAGTATATCTCCAGTCAGTATACATCCTTATTGTATCATGTTCTGTTAGTCAGCTATGCTGTCACTTGGACAAAATCACTAACGTTCACAATGTCGAATATAGAAGTTTAATAAACTTGTGAATTTTGGGGATTCATTTCATGGTTAACTGATTCCAGGCAGTAAAGGTATGATGAAAGGGCATGGCTAAAGTAGGTTGCTCAATCCATGGCTGGCAAGAAGCAGCATGAGGGAAGGAAGGGATAAAGGACAATAACACATTCATCCAGGTTACACCCAGTAAACCACTCCCTCTGACCAGGCCCTACCTCTGAGCACATGAAATTTGGGGTAGGACATTGTAGTTTTACACATTTTGTTCCAATCCCCAAAATGATTATGTTTACCTCACTAAGTGTATTTAGTTCATCTCTAAGAGTTGCAAATCTTAAGAGTTTCAGCCCTGCCAAAAAGTCCAAGTTCAAATCTCTTCTGAGACTCAAGGGAAACTGTTAGATATGGACCCTTGTAAAAATTGAAAAGACATTTAAATACTTCCAACATACAATGTTACAATGTCCCAGAGCCACCAATCCCATCCCCAAAAGTAGGAATAGGCAAAATGAAAGGAAAAAGCAAAGCAGGAAAATAATCCAGCAGGACAAATATTAAGTTCTGCACCTCCAAATCTAGTCTCTGGGGCACATGTTGGTGAGAGGTGACCTTCACAGGGCTTGGGCTGCTCTGCTCTTGTGTCCTTGCTGGTTGCCACCCACATGGCATCTCTCTTAGGCTGGCTCTACACATAGCCCTCAGGTGTTTTGAAGAATATTCCATGTTCTTGGCATGACCAGCTCTCTGGTATATCCACTATACTTCCAGCTGTACTGTCACGGCCTTCTGCATCATCATTTATGGTCCACATTGCATAATCACCCAAAATGTCTTTTAAAAGCAGGGCAGGAGCTTCAGGGGTCTCTATCTTATAAGTGCTTGGTTTCTGGCCAAGCTGGCATTTTTAAAAAATCTTCCAGCTCCAGTAAATAAGAAAGATAAGCTGTCCTTTATCACAACATAGGTAAACATGGAGGATATTATGATAAGTCATAGAAGTCAGACACAAAAAGACAGGTCATTAAGTCACATATAGAATATGCAATAGTCAAACACATTGAAGTAAAGAGCAGAATAAGGGTTAAGAGAGCCTGGAGAATGAAAGAAATCGAAGTCTTTAAAGTATCCATTGTCCTTTGTAGTGATTGGTACAGCTGAAAAGTTTGGATACAGAAGACAAAAGATTTCTGCATTCTAGTGTACAGCATGGAAGCTAC
Organism: Heterocephalus glaber; assembly: GCF_000247695.1. The sequence continues at coordinate 879,117 of NW_004624921.1, forward strand.
AGTAAAGATGACTATATTGTATACCTTATACTTGCTAAAAGAACTATATTGTATAATTGAAATAAAATAAAAAGATTAAATATTTTAACCACACAAATAAACCAAAGAAGAAAAATGTTGATTTTCCTGAGGGATGAAAGCATTGATGAGCCTAATTGTGGTGATCATTTGATATTGTATACATCAAGTTCTATGCCTTAAGCACATGTGATTCTTTTTTGACAATTATACCTCAATAGCGCTGAAAAAAATAAAAACCAGAAAACAGTACCAACAATACTACTAAAATATGACTTCTTCTGAAATCAAGTGAACATTTCTTTGAAGTTGTTTTTATTTTTAGAATATATTCCAGTAGAAATGGACAGTTATTGTGTTTCAAATTCACATGAGTTGTGATATTAGTAAATAATTGGGGAAATTCAGAGGTGAGAAAATGGGCAATGATAACAGTTGCACATTCTATTTATATTCATTCCCAATATTTTCCTTCTGTAAACCAATAAAGAACTTATTTTTCCTGTTCTGGGAATGGAACTCAGGACCTTGCACTTGCCAGGCAGGTGTGGCACCACTGAGCTACATGCCTGGCTCAAGAAAGGATTTCAATAAGAGAGTTTTATATGTTTCAGCTCTGCCCAGACTGGATTTTTCCTTGTTGGTGATGTGACCTCAAGTTGTTCAATTATGATAATTCCCCCAAAGGGCCTGTCTGTGGAAATGGTGTTCTAGGTAGTTTTTATTCTTCTGACATCTCAGTGCATTGCCTACCTCAGAATCCTGCTTATGGTCTCATTGTGTTTAATTAAAGAAACTTCTCCCATTGAGACACAGCAACTGAATGATTCAATAATATGAATTGTGATTCAAACACAGATAAAGCATCCTAAGTTTTGCTCCTTGCCTCAGGGAATGTTTGTCTATACTAGTAGTCATATAACTCTTTTCTTTGGAATAAACATAATATATTTAAGGTATGATAGGATAGGGATTCAATTTTCCTTGATTCTTTAGTTAGTCTTAATTTCAACCATGGTATATGAAGTCAGGCCACTGTACCTGACTGGAAATCAAAATATTATGCAGGGTCAAACATTGTTTGTTTATAATAAAAAAATCCAAATATATGTCTCAGGTATTCATGATTCCTTTTTCCATAAAACTTACCTTTTTAAATCTCAAAATGCTTAAGTAACAATTATTTGTTTTAGAGGCATATTTTGTCAAAAATAAAAATCTGGGTCTCCGTATAGTACATTCAGATTTCTTGATGTTACAGAACATTGTTTATATTAATTTGAAAATTTTCAACAATTTTAAAAGTACATTTTTTAATGACTGATGAATCAACCATCCTACAAGCATGGAAAGAATTGGTCACTGGAAATATTCCAAGGTGCAGCTATGGTTCCTGCATAACTTTTCTTTCTGTATATGGAGAGATTGCATTGGTGCATGAAGGTGTTTTCAGTTAGGACCAAGGAGAAGCAGCAGAATACAGAACTGGGAACAAATCACTCTATCCTTGTGCAGGTAACTCAGGAAGGCGATGTACTTGTGTGAGCTTAAGGGAGGCTTTTCACTATGTACACTGATGACATAGGTACTCACAGTCTTTAAAAAGTTTTATATGATTCTGGTAGTTACATGGTGGGGTCCTTTGTTATTGCTAAGATGTGTATATTGATTCTAATATTGAACATGATTCTTGTGTATTTCAAGATTATAAAAATGAAGAATAAATTTTCCTCCTCTAATAATCAGTGTTCTCGCAAAATAATTGCACGTGTAAGCATTTGGGAGACTTTTGGTGATCAAGTGCTTGTCAATTTCTTGATAGTCTTAATGGAGCTGTCTTTTGAACTTTATTTGGAATGCTAAAAATTAAAGTATGATTTGGCATCTGTAGAAGTTAAAGAGTGACTCTAGAGAATGTAATGTAATACATACTTGAATCAGCCAGCTCCTGGGTTAATTCAAAATGCTGTGTCAATTAAGAGGAGAACTCACACTGACTTTGGACTTACGTGATGGAGTTTGTATAACATGAGCAGAAAATTATGTTTGGATGCGTGCTTGAAAGGGAAGTCGGGTCAATAACAGAATTTTAAAATATGAAGACATACTATGTGCATATGCTAACAGAAGGCTGCAATATAGGAAGAAAAGTAGGGATGTAGGAAATGGAGGGGAAGATTGGAAGAGCAGTGTCAGGAGTGAAAAAGATGATAAAATAAACAGCACAAGCAGAGACAGGGGCCATAGTTCAAAAGAAAGATGTTCTATGTCTATGAAGAGGGAGCAGAGCAGAAATAATAAATCAGATTGAAGTAAATGTCAGTAGAGATTTAGAGAGCAACAGTAATTACTAATATTAAGAGAGAATATTGTACTAGTGAAGATGATTCCACTTACAGCAGTTTTCTTTCTCGTATGCCATCTTCCCTTCACTCTGTCTTTCAACATCTCTCACTGCCCTGCTCTCCTCCATTTCCCTCCTCTCTTCTCCTCTCCTCCTCTCTAAACTACTTTTGTGTATTTATTTATTGTACCATTTTGTTCATTCTTAAAATATTTTTAAATTGTTCAATGTGTCATCCTGAGATTTCTATTAGCTGAGAAGATTCTTCTATGCCAAGAAAGTATAAAATCACATTTACTTTGTTAATGAGAAGTTAAAACTTAAAAAAAGTCTTGCTGTCATGTTAAATTAAATACTTAATCCATCCTTTTTTTATGGTGTTAGCACTGTGTGCACTTCCATTAGCTTCCAGACACAAGCTAGTTGTGGGAGACTCATTTTTCTTTCACAGACTGTCCTTTGCTCACAGGATCCTGATTTTTTTCTTTCTGTCATGGTTATTCTGTAAGATCCCCAAAGTTAGACTCCCTGCTGCATCAAATCTGAATTCTTAGGAAAAGGACAGTTTAGGAGCAGAATATTCATAATGCCTATTTAAGGAATGAATAGGCATCCTAAAATTTCCTAAACTTCCTAGTAATAATTCTTTTTGCACATAATTTTGTTCTGAGCAATGATAAGAGGACACGCAGAAGGACATATGGAACAAAGGAACAATGTGACTGAGTTCATGCTCTTGGCACTCGCTCAGAGCCTCCAGGGTCAGAAAATATTATTTGCAGTGTTCTTACTGATCTACTTAGTGACAATGGGAGGCAACCTACTCATTATCATGACTGTGATGCTCAGCCAAGCCTTGGATTGTCCAATGTACTTCTTTCTTGACTACTTATCCTTTATGGATGTTGCTTATTCTAACACAGCTACCCCAAATTTGCTGATAGACCTACTCCATGTCAAGAAAAACATTTCCTTCCAAGCATGTATAACTCAGCTGTTTTTAGAACATGTATTTGGTGGTTCTGATATTTTCCTCTTGGTAGTCATGGCCTATGACTGGTATGTGGCCATCTGCAAACACCTGTATTATCTGACTATCATGAACTGACAGCTGCATGTTCAATTGTTGGTTTTGGCCTGGGTTGGGTTTTTTGGATACTATAAAACACATTCTTTTTTTTTATAATCTTCCCTTCTGTAGCCCCAATGTCATTGATCATTTCATCTGTGACATGTACCCCTTATTAAAACTTGTATGTGCTGACACCTACATTATTGGCCTCACAGTGGTGGCCAATGATGGAGTGATCTGTGTGGTCATCCTTATGCTCTTGTTCATCTCCTATGGGGTCATCCTGCACATGCTGAAGAACCTGAGACAGGAAGGCAGGCGCAAGGCCTTTTCCACCTGTGGCTCCCACATCACCATGGTGGTCTTCTTCTTTGTTCCTTGCATGGTTCTCTTTGTGAGACCTCCTTCTACCTTGCCCACTGATAAGTACTTAGATGTGTTTTACACTGCAATCACTCCTATGCTGAATCCCCTCATCTATACTATGAGAAATGCAGAGATGAACTATGCCATGAAGAAGCTCTGGAATAGAAAATAACATGAAGTGACAGAGAGTCATATCATTTGTGTTCCATGAAGAGAGTTTCTTTTTCCAAAGAAGCTACATGTGATTATTTATTAAATTAAATTTCCTCTTAGGTTTAGTAATTGTACATAATGAAAAACTTTTATTACATGAGTGCTTCCAATGATAAATATAACTTTTTAGGACTATTAGAAATTGAGAGGTCTCTGGTGGCTATGAGTCCCACTGGTCTTCCTATCTCTGGGCTCCTGCTCCACCATAGCTACAGAGACACCTCTAAGCTGCAGTCCTGGAGGACCTGCCCTGCCGGATTTTAGCCACAACTTCTAGAGTCTTCTGGACTCTTCTTCAGGATACATTCATGCTGTCTGTCTTTCCCATCTGATCATTTTGGGATACATGGCATGTGGATCTTCCTCGGTCTGCTGCTTTCTATAGAGGGACAAACCTGGTAAGGACTTACTTAGTAGCCTTTGTGAACAAAAAAATTTGTTCTCAAGTACAAAGTAGCACATAAGAGGGATAATGCTTTTTCCCAAGATTTGATTCAAAATCTTTCTAGAGTCAAAGAAAGAGATTTGTCTCTTAAGGAGAAAGAGGGTAGAGCCTTGTAAATGAAGAAGGAAGTTGCTCTTTATGAAGCTACATTTTCTGTCTTCTGTTACAACAGTAATCCTGGTCTCAGTCACTGTGGCTGCATTCTGTGTGCTGAAAACTCCAATCCCTCAGGGAACATTTTGTCCATAGTGAACCATCAGGGGCCATCACCCTCCTGCCTAAGGGGTCCAAGGAGACCTTGCCAGTTTAGCTTCTTGATTTTGTTACTTATAGGTTGGCTCAGGAAGAGGAGCAGGCTGGTCAGGGTGAGAGAGACACAAGAAGTTTTTAAAATCTCAGGTGAGGGTTTAAAAATGTATTAGAATGTAACTCAGTATTTTTTTATTGTCTCTTTTTGCCCAATGACTGAAATTAAATGAATTGAAAGGGAAGCTCCGAGTATCAGCAACTTTATTAAAAGGCTAGAAGTCTCAAAATAAGGTACACTCACAAGAAGAGGAAATAACCTGTTTCCTTGATCCTTCAGAGGTCACAGCAAGCTGGGCTGAGCTCTTATTACTTGTTACAGTAGGAAGAAGTTAATAACTGCTTCTCTTTTTTTCCAAGCACAATATTACTACTGTTTTTTAACCATACAATTGGAATGAATCCACTTCCCATGGGATTGAACATCAGCCTAATATTTACAAGGCTCTGAATTTGTGACTTAAACCCTCCATTTTTTAAAAGAAAAAAGGCAGCCAAGGGAGTAGCCTAACAAGGTAGTGGTATGACTTTGGGTGGAATTTGCCCTGACTCAGTCCTGCTGGTTTAATATGTTATCATTGGAATCACAGTTATGTGTGACCATGGTTTGATACCAAGGGAAGAATGTTAAGTAAGAGAGAGTACCTCTCTCCTGAATATTGATGAATAAGACCAAAGTAATGTTTGGAAATTTACTTCGTGTGTTCTAAAATTTCACTGAGGAATTTGCAATAGTTTAAGTGGGGTCAGCATTTTTTTTCACTAGGACTTTCATAAATTTGACTCTTTAGTCTTATCTGTTGTAAACAAAATAAAGCTCTTTTTGGCCCTAGGGTTCCAGCTGAGAGTAGTCTTGCATCTTTTTTTACCAGTGCATACACAGATATTATCCTTTCCTGTGTGTAGCATGAATTGAAAAAGTTTGAGGAGCTCTTTTTTCACATTTCTATAAGCTTTTGAGTAAATCTAGTAATGTCCTACAATTTGTAACCCAAAGGAAATACCATATATTACTGATCTTTAGTTTCTGCTTCTAAATTTAGGTTGAACTTAGTAAATGATATATATTCATAACCTTTTAAACAGGTAGTCATAAATTTAGCTTCTGCTGCTGTGCTACTGGATGAATTGGTAGGCTGCATTCAAGAAATTTTGAAGGAAGACAGGGCAGGAGTACATTTGCACAGCGACCCAAATCATCATAGTCTGCAGGTGAGGATTACTTTTCATCATTGTTTCTAGAGCTTTGCAATTCTTCACTTTTCATTTCTGCATGATTATGTGTGTGCCATCATTGGATAAAGATGAAATATGAGATTGACTGGAAACTGGATAAGACATAAGAGTTCCTTTTTAATAATCTTCCATTTTCTTAACATTTGATTAAAAAATCAGTGGATTGGCTGGTAGCATCGCATTTGTGTATCCATGCATTTGTTTACTTGATGAAATAACTGTTCCACAAATCCTAAGTGTAACCAGTCAGAGCTAGACCAAACGTTATTAAATTGCGAGTGAAAACTTGCCACTAGAGGGCAGTGCCTGAGTAATGGGAAAAACATCATCACCAGTCTTGATATAATACAGAGATTCTTGCATTAAAGAGCTAACTGTTTAACCACAGTTCGAATTTAAGGCAGAGGCCTGCTATTCGGATTTATGATTCGTCTCTCAGACTTACAACCCATCTTTTTTTGTACAGTTCTGTACGTATTGTCGATAGAACCTCAATATCTTTTTTACAGCACACTTTGTTTATACAATACTGTAATTTTTGCTGACTGTACTGTACAATGCAGTACTGTAGTTTTCTGTCCTGTTATACATTACAGTACTGCATATAAGAGTTATGCAAATAAAATCAAAGCCATCAAGTTAGAGTATCCTTTGGCCATTTCTGTGTCCAGAAAATTGTAATGTACATATTATATACAATTCATCAATTAGCGACCAATTCATTTAATGACTCAGTTTCAGGAAGGAAACTCAGTCATTAAATGAGACGTGTCTGCACAGTGTGGGTGAGGTTGGGTGATGAAATGGTGGGATCAGCCGAATATTTTTAATAGAATTTCTCTTGCATTAGTAAAGCAAAAATTTGCAGGAAAGTGAGTAAGCGAAATTTGTTTTCTGTCCTGAATATTTCCTATGGCACTTTAAAAAATGATGATTTCTTCTTTAAAAAATGATGATTTCTAACCTTCTATATTGCTAGATAAATTGTATGTTTTTTTCTTTCCTTAAATTCTTTTATTGGTAAATTTTAGGTGTACATTCAGCTTTATCAGTGGGAACTTTTAACTTTACATGATATATCTTGGTTCTTATTTTTCCCCATTACATGCACTCCCTTTACCCTCTCCACACTTCCCTATTTACAAAGACTTATTTCCATTTTTCCTTTTCTCATAATTTTTTCTTTCCCTTGATAAATAATGTTTACATGTGAACATTTTCATTTTCTCATATTAATTCCATTCTCTTCTTTCCTTTCCCATACCCCTCAAATTTCCCCTTTCCCTTTGCCCCTTTTCTTCCTATTTCACATTATCTATTATACCATTTAGCTCTTACTTACACTTTCAGATTCTCACATTAGAGACACTATTGGGTATTTACACATGTGTGAGTAGTACTCCATTTTATTTTAAAAAACACATTTTCTTTATCCAGTCTCTAGTTGATGGGCAATTGGGCTGTTTCCAAGTTTTAACTATTACAAATTGTGCTGTTATGAACATGGTTGCACATATATCACTATGGTATGATCCCTTTAATTCTTTGGGGAAGATACCCTGTAGGGGAATAGCTGGATCAAATGGGACTTCCAGTCCTAGTTCTTTGAGTTATCTCCATACTGATTTCCACAGTGGTTGCACCAGTCTACACTCCCACCAGCAGTGGACCAGTGTTCCTCTTTCCTCACAGACCTGCCAACATTTGTTATTGGTTAACTTCATGATAGCAGCCATTCTTTCTGGGGTGAGGTGGAATCTCAGTGCTGTTTTCATTTGGATCTCTTGAATGACCAGTGATGTTGAACATTTTTTCCATATATTTCTTTGCTATTTCTACTTCTTTGTTGGAGACAAGTATGTTCATTTCAGATGCCCAAATTTGGAGTGGGTCTTTAAATTGAGGATGCCTATTTTTTTACGTTCTTTATAGATTCTAGATAATAGAGCTTTGTCTGAGGCATAGCAGGTGAAAATTTTTCCCCATATTGTTGGTTGTCTCTTCACACTGCTGGTGGTTTCTCTTGCTGTACAGAAGCTTGTTAATAAGAAGAGATCCCACTTGTTGAATGTTTGTGCTAATTCATGGGCAACTGAGATTTTGTTTATAAAACCTTTTCCTAAACCACTGTCTTCAAGACTTCCACCTAACCACTCTTCCAGCCAGTTCAGCGTTTCTGTTTTAATATTTAGATCTTTAATCCATTTAGATTTTAATTTAGTGCATGGTGAAAGACATAGGTCTAGTTTTAATCTTTGGCAAGTTGAAAACCAATTTTTCCAGCACCATTTAGTAAAAAGGGTATCTTTCCTCCAGTGAGGGTATTTGGCTTTTTTGTCAAAGATGAGGTGGCTGGGTGTGTCTGGGGTTGTTTCTGCATCTTCTACTCTGTTTTACTGGTCCTCAGGTCTGGTTCTTTGCCAGTCTCATGGTGTTTTTATCACAGTAGATTTGTAGTATAATTTCAAGTTGGGGGTTGGAATATCCCCTGCCATATCTCTGTTGCTTTTGCTGTTCTAAGTCTCTTCTTGTTACAAATGAATTTTTGGGTTGTTTTCTCAAGGTCTGTGAAGTATGCAGCTGGGATTTCAATTGGGATTGCAGTGAATCTATATAGCAGTTTTGGAAGTATGGTCATTTTCACTGTGTTTATTCTTCCTACCCAGGAGCAAGGGATGTCTTTTCATTTTCTGTTATGGTCTTCAATTTTCCTTTTCAGAGTGCTATTGTTTTCAGGGAATAGGTTTTTGATTTATTTTGTTAGGTTGATTACTAGATATTTCAGGCTTTTTGGATGCTATTGTGAAAGGAACTCTTTGCCATATTTCTCTCGGTGAGTCTGTTGTCCATGCAAAGGAAAGCTATTGATTTTTTTGGTGTTGACCTTGTGTACAGCTACTTTACTACATTTGCTTATTAAGTCTAGAAGATTTTTGGTGAAGTTCTAAGGATCTTCTATATAGAGTATCACGTCTGCTAATAATGACAATTTGACTTCTTCATTTCCTATCTTTATTCATTTTATTTCTTTCTCATGTCCAATTGCTGTGGATAATGTTTCCAAAACTATGTTGAACAGGAGTGGTAATAGTGGACATCCTTACCTTGTTCCTGATTTCAGTCTGAAGGATTTCAGTTTTTGACCATTCATTATGATATTGGCTGTTGGTTTTTCATTGATAGCCTTTACCAGTCTGAGATAGTGACTGTCTATTCCAATGTATCACAGGCTTTCATCAGGATGGTTGTTGGATTTTTGTTGAATGATTTTTTGGCATCTATTGAGATGATCATATGGTTTTTGTCCTTGGCTCTATTGATATAATGTATTACATTTATTGATTTGCATATGTTGAGCCATCCATGCATCCCTGGGATGAATCACATTTGGTCAGATAGTATGATATTCTTGATGACTCTCTGTATTCCGTTTGCCAGTATCTTATTAAGGATTTTTGCATCTCTGTTCATTAGTGAGATTGGCCTATAGTTCTCTTTTTCCATTGGATCTTTCTCTGCTTTGGGGATCAAGGTGATGCTTGTTTCCAGGAATGAATTCAGGAGTATTACTTCCCTTTCAATTTCATTGAAAAGTTTAAACAGTAGTGGCAGTAGTTCCTCTCTAAATGTCTTGTAGAATTCAGCACTGGAGCCATAAGGACCCGGGTTTTTCTTAGTTGGTAAGTTTTTAATTAGGTTTTCAATTTCATAGATTGATATTGGGTTGTTGAGAATTTTTAGGTCTTCTTCGTTCAACTTTGTTAATTCATATGTACCTAGGAATCTGTCCATTTCTTCTGTGTTTTCCACCTTATTGGCACATAGGTTTGCAAAGTAGGTATTGATGATCCTCTGGATTTCTGCTGGGTCTGCTGTAATTTCATTCTTTTCATTCCTAATTGCACAGATTTGTACCTTTTCTTTCTTTTTTCTGATAAGGATGGCTAAGGTTTTGTCAATTTTGTTGATTCTTTCAAAGAACCAACTCTTGGCTTCATTGATTTTTTTGTATCATTCTCTTAGTCTTCATTGCATTGATTTCTGCTCTGATGTTTATAATTTCCTCCCTTGTGTGAGCTTTGGTTTTGTTCTGCTCTTCTTTTTCTAGAAGCATGAGGTTCAGCATCAGGTGGTTTAATTAGGCTCACTCTGTTTTTCTAATATGAGTATTCACTGCTATGAATTTCCCTTGTAAGACTGGTTTCATTGTGTCACATAGAATCATATATTTTGTATTGGCATTGTCATTTAATTGTAGGAACTGCCTGATTTCTTGTTTAATTTCCTCTGTGACCCATTGGTTCTTCAGAAGCATTTTATTCATTTACATGTGTTTATGAAATTCTTCTGGCTTCTTTTGCTATTGATCTCCAATTTCATTGCACAATGGTCTGGTATTATACAGGGGATAACTTCAATTCCTTTGCATTTACTTAAACAAGTTCTATGAGTGACTATGTGCTCTATTTTGAAGAATGACCCATGTGCAGTTGAAAAGAATATGTATTCTGATTTTGTGGGTGGAAGACTCTGTAAAGATCTGTTAAGTTCATTTGTTGAAGAGTTTGATTTATTTCTAGTATTTCATTGCTTATATTTTGTATAGTTGATCTATCTATTTGTGACACTGGAATATTGAGGTCCCCCACTATTATTGTTTTAGGGCTTATTTGATATTTCATGTCCATTAATATTTGTTTTATATAGTTGGGTGCATTAGTGTTTGGTGCATATATATTTATGATTGTCATCTCTTCCTCTTGGATTGTTCCCTTTACAAGGCTGTAGTGCCCTTCTTCCTCTCTCTTAATCAGTGTTGGTTTGAAATCCACTTGATTTGCAAAGAGGATAGCTGCTGTTGCTTTTTTTTTTTGGTTCCTGTCACACGGACTATTGTTTTCCACCTTTGAACTTTCAATCTTTGAGTTTCTTTTTGAATTAAATGTGTTTCTTGTATGCATCTTAATGTTGGATCTTGCTTCTTGACCCATTCTGCCACTTTATTTCTTTAGAATGGTGAATTGCGATTATTAACATTGATGGTTATAACTGATACACATTGACTTATCATTTTCATGACTTTTTCTTTTTGTTGGCATCTACCCCTTTGTATTTAATTTCATTTTGTGCGCAATGGATTCATTCTGCAGGACTTCATGTGGTTCTGATCCTCATTGTCTTTTCCTAGGATATTGTCTAAAATTTTTTGGAGTGCTGGTTTGGTATTCATGAAGTTCCTAAGGTGCTCTTTGTCATGAAAGTATTTTATTTCTCCATCAGTTTTGAAAGATATATTTGCAGGGTATGTCAATCTGGGTTATAGGCTGTTTTCCTTTAGGGCTTGAAATATGTCACTGCAAGCTCTTCTTGCCTTGATGGTTTTGTTGAAAAGACTGATATGATTCCAATGGGATTTCCTTTGTATGTGATTTGTTTCTTTCCTCTAACTACCTGTAGAATTATTTGTTCTTTTGGTTTTCTGGAATCTTATCTATTACATGCCTATATAGGTTTTTTTAATCACAGATAGTTGCACTGTTATATGTGTCACTTATCTGTGTATCAAGTTCTTTTCTCTTGCTTGGGAAGTTTTCAGCCATCACTTCTGTGAACAATTTTCTTATGTCAATCTGGGTTATAGGCTGTTTTCCTTTAGGGCTTGAAATATATCACTCCAAGTTCTTCTTGTCTTGATGGTTTTGTTGAAAAGACTGATATGATTCCAATGGGATTTCCTTTGTATGTGATTTGTTTCTTTTCTCTAACTGCCTGTAGAATTATTTGTTCTTTTGGTTTTCTGGAATCTTATCTATTACATGCCTATATAGATTTTTAAAATCACAGATAGTTGTAGTGTTATATGTGTCACTTATCTGTGTATCAAGTTCTTTTCCCTTGCTTGGGAAGTTTTCAGCCATCACTTCTGTGAACAATTTTCTTATGTGGTCTGAACTCTCTCCTGTTTCTTCATTGATTCCAATCAATCTTATTTTGTTCTTCTTTGCATTATCTAGCATCTACTGTATTGATTTCTCATGGGCTCTGACTATTTTCAAGAAATTTTTCTTCTCTGGTCACTATCTGCAATGTTATCTTCTCTATCTCAAATTCTGTCCTCAAATTGCCTCTTTCTGCTGCATAAACTTTCAAAGGAGTTTTTAATCTCCTGGAAATATGTTTGCATCTGTTTTATGCATTTCATTTGTTTCCTATGTTGGGATTCCATCACATTCCTCAGCTCTATTTATTTTATCTGTGTCCCTGGATTTATTAATCATGTCTTGAACTATGGGCATAATCTCTGCTGTTATCTGAGAAATTATTTCTGATTCCATTTTTTCCAGATCCTCTTTTTTTGCCAGTTCAGGGAGTCCAGGTGTTTAAGTATCAGACTGTTCCATCTTATTTTCCCTTGGGGTTGCTGTAGGTGATCTGGAAATCTGGTTTAGAGACTTGTTTGCATGTCTTCTCATTTCAACAGGAGGGGAGTGTTATGCTGCCAGCACCTGCAAGGCTCACCTCCTAGGCACTTGGTTGGGCTCTGTTCCTCTGTGCTGGGTGCAGTGGTATGGGAGATGGAAAGGCTCAGATGCTCAGAACTGGGATCCTGTGCTCCTCTGGCCTGGAGGCAGTGGTGTGTTGGGCAAAAAGGCTCACCTCCCAGGCCCTGGCTGGGGCTCCGCTCCTCTCTGTTGGGAGCAGTGTTATGGGAGCCTGAAAGGCTCAGCTGCCCAGTGCTGGGGGCCTCTGCTCCTCTTTGAGTATAGAGTAGAGGATACTACAGGTCATGCTAGATCACATGGGGAGCACTCAAGAGCAGGGGGAACCAGAAGAGGCTGCAGGATTCAACAATGAGTTTCTTAAAACATGTTTCTGTATATTAGACACAGATAAAATTTTATTTCAAACCAGAATCACAGAAAATGTCATACAGATTTCATGAATGAGGTCACAGTCAAATAAAGTGTATATTCTGGCCCTTCCATTACATAATAATCTGCAATTCACTAATATTGGAGTTTAAAATTTGCAAATATAAAATAAGGTCAAGGAGGTGGACCCATTCATTACCCTGACATGACCAGTACACACTGTCTACTCACACAAAATTACCACATTGTACACCAGAAATATATCTTCATGTTTTAATCATATTTTTTAAGGTTTAAGGAGATGAAAATGCAAACTATCCTGAGTTGATCATTACACAGCATTTACTACTAACAGTTATCACCAGATCATATGTATAATTAAAATAATAATTAAATCATAAATATATACCATTAAAAAGTTAAAAATATAGGCAGCAAGAATGAAAACAGCATGTATTTTCAGCATCTTCCTTGGCAAAATATCTCCTGGCGAGCTGTTTAGTGTGTATTTATTGTTCATAGATTAAGAACCTAATAGTGCACTATGAGGTCTGGAGCTTCCAAGACAGGTGTCATTTTGTATATTTCACAGAACGTATTGTAGAATTACTTCCAACAAGTACTACAAATTCAAGAACCCACTCTATATTACTTTGTGTATTTAGGTTTAGTCCCATGATTGGCCAGTGGGTTTCTTGAAAGCAAGTAATCATCCCCTGATTGTCTTTTCTGACTTCTTTGCTGAGAAGTAATATGAAATAAAGAGTTAATAAACATGTGGATGGCTGTAAGGCCTTTATCTACTTTGTAGAGATCCATGAGGCTTTGAGATAGGGCCTTACTCATAGGTCCAAAAGAAACATCTTACTTGAGTTTATCAACAGTAGGTCTGTTGTGCTGTAGGAAAAGGAATGGAAATAACACTTGGTAAATATTTCCTGGAGGAGACACAATGATAAAGATGCATTCTAAAACAGAATGGATTCATCTCATTATCCAATTTAGTGGAAGATCTGGCTCTCCTAAGCCTGACTCTCTAACATATTAAGCAGAATGAATGAAACACAGTAGAATTTGTTCATAGAATTTGTTCTTCTGGGTCTCACTCTAGATCTCCATGGACCGAAGACATTATTTGTCATGCTTTTACTCATCTCCTTTGTTGCAGTGGTGGGAGAACCATTGTGACAGTGGTGCCTGCACTGCCAACCTGTCCTTTGGCTCCCATGTAACTCTTTTTTGTTGATCTGTCACTCAGGGATGCTGTTACTCCATTGTTGTTTCATCCAAGTTGATTTTACCTGGCATGGTCATTTTGACTTTAGGGAAGAGCCAGAATGTGTGTGGTGGAGGTCCATCTAGAGTTTGTTGTTTTTTCCACTAAGTTTTTGGTACATTTTAGGTATAAAATACAGTTACATTCATCTTTGGCAACTGTACCTTTACATGATGTATCATGGTTCTTATTTTTTTCCCAATTAACCTGCTCTCTTTTCACTATCTCCACCCTTCCCTATGTACAAAGAATTTGTCCCCATTTTTTTCCTTTTCTCATATATTTTTTTCTTTTCTCCTACCCCTCACACTGCCTCTACACTTTAGACCTTCTCTTCCTATTCAAAAATATCAATTAATCATTTTGATCCATATTTACACTTTTAGTTCTTCACACCACAGAAAATTCGGTATTTACACATGTGTGTCCTATTTATTTCACTTAAGAGTATGGCCTTAATGTGCATCTACTTAGCTAAAAATGACTCTAATTGCTCCTTCCTGGATTGAGTAGTACTCCATTTTATAAATAAACACATCTTCTTTATCCAGCCTCCAGTTGATGGGCAATTGGGTTGTTTCCAAGTTTTAGCTATTAAAAACTGTGCAACTATAAACATGGGTATGCATATATTGCTGTAGTAGAATTGTTTTAATTCTTTTGGGAAGATAACCAGCAGTGGAATAGCAGGGTCAAATGGGACTTCAAGTCTTAGTTCTTTGAGGTATCTCCATACTGATTTCCACAGTGGTTGCACCAGTCGACACTCCCACCACCAGTGGAGCAGGGTTTCTCTTTCCCCACAGCCCCACCAGCATTTGTTTTTGGTTGATTTCTTGATAGCAGCCATTCTTTCTAGGATGAAGTGGAATCTCAGTGTTGTTTTCTCCTGCATCTCTCGAATGACCAGTGATGTTAAACATTTTTTCATATGTTTATTCGCTGCTTTTAATTCTTTGTCTGAAAAATGTCTGTTCATTTCAGATGCCCATTTTTGGATTGGGGCTTTATATTTGGCGGGTCTGATTTTTTTGAATTCTTTATATATTCTAGATAGTGGACCTTTGTCTGAGAAACAGCTGGTAAAATTTTTTTCCACAATGTATGTTGTCTCTTCACTCTGTTGGTGTTTTCTCTTGCAGTGCAGAAGCATTTTTTATAGGATGAGATCCCAGCTTTTGGTTCTATGTGCTAGTTTCCATGCTACTCAGAATTTGTTCTTAAAGTCTTTTCCTATACCAATATCTTCAAGAGTTCTACCTAACTTATCTGCAGCAAGTTGAGTGTTTCTATTTTAATATTTAGATGTTTAATCCACTTGGATTTTAGTTTCCTGCATGGTGAAAGTTAGGGGTCTTGTTTTAATTTTTGACATTTGAAATCCAGCTTTTCCACCACCATTTAGTAGTCTATCTTTCCTCTGGTGAGGATGGTTGGCTCCTTTATCAAAGATGAGGTAGCTGAGTATTTCAAAAGTAGTTTCTGCATCTTCTTGTTGGTTCCACTAATCCTCATGTCTGTTTCTTTGCCAGTACCATGCTGTTTTTATCACACTGGCTTTGTAGAATAATTTCAAGTTGGGGATTGTGATACTCCCTGGCATGTCTCTGTTGCTTAGAATTGCTTTTGCTATTCTAGGTCTCTTCAGGTTCCAAATTAATTTTTGGATTTTTTTCTCTGGTTCTGTAAAATATACTGTTGAGATTTCAATTGGGATTGCATTGAATCTTTATAGCAGTTTTGGATGTATGGCCATTTTCACTATATTGGTTCTTCCCACCTAGGAAAGGTGAATTTCTTTCTATTTTCTTGTATCCACTTCTATCTTCTTTTTAAGGATGCTGTAGTTCTCAATGTAGAGTTCTTTTTCTTCCTTTGCTAGATTGATTCCTATTGTGAAATGAATTGTTTGGCTTTTCTCTCTTTCAGTGAGTCAGTTATTTGTGTACAAGAAGGCTATTGATTTTTGAATGCTGACCTTGTATCCAGCTACTCTCCAGAAACTGTCAGTTAAGTCTAGAAGTCTTTTGGCACACTTTTTTTGTTCTTGTATGTAGAGTGTCATATCATGAGCAAATAATGAGAGTTTAACTTCTTCCCTTCCTAGCCTTATTCCTTTTATTTCTTCCTGTTGTTTAATTGCTGTAGTTATTGTTTCCAGAAGTATATTGTATAGGAGTGGTGATAGTTGCCATCCTTGTCTTGTTCCTGATTTTACCTGAAAGATTTCAGTTTTTGATCATTTAGTGTGATGTTTGCTCTTGGTTTTTCAGAGATAGCCCTTATCAGATTAAGATAAAGACAATCTATTGCAATTTTCTGTCTGGTTTTTATCATGAATGGGTGTTGGAATTTGTTGAATGCTTTTTTGCATCTATCGAGGTGATCATATGGATTTTGTCCTCAAGTCTGTTAATATATTATATTACATTTATTGATTTACATATGTTGAACCATCCTTGCATCCCTGGGATAAATCTGACTTAGTCAGAGTGTATGATCTTCTTGATGACCCTCTGTGTTCTGTTTGCCAATATCTTGTTGAGGATTTTTGCATCTATGTTCATTAGGAAAATTGGCCTGTAGTTCTCTTTTTTTGATTGGGTCTTTATCTGCTTTTGGAGTCAAAGTAACATTGCTTCCAGGAAAGAATTCTGGAGTATTACTTCTCTTTCAATTTCAATGATGAGTTTAAACAGTAGTGGCCGAAGTTCTCTAAATGTCTTGTAGAATTCAGCAGTGAAGCCATCAGGACCTGGGCTTTTTTGTTGGCAAATTTTTAGTTATGTTTTCAATTTCACTGATTGTAATTGGAGTGTTTAGAATTTTTATATCTTTCTCATTCAACTTTGGTAATTCATATGTATCTAGAAGTCTGTCCATTTCTTCTCTGTTTTCCATTGTACTAAAGTGGAATTTTTCAAAGTAGGTTTTGATGATCCTCTGACTTTCTTCTGGATCTGTTGTGACTTCACTTTTTCATTCCTAATTGCATGGATTTGAGCCTTTTCTTTCCTTTTATTTTGATAAGGTTGGCTAAGGGTTTATTGATTTTATTTATTGCTTTAAAAAACCAAATCTTCAATTCATTGATTTTTTTCTATCATTCTCTTCATCTCCAATGCACTGAGTTTTGCTCTGTTCTTTCTAATTTCCTCCCTTGTATGAGCTTTGAGTTTGTTTTTGTCTTTTTCCTAGTACCTTATGATTCAGCATTAGGTTGTTTATTTGAGCACTCTCTGTTTTTCCAGTGTGGGCATTCACTGCTATGAATTTCCCTCATAGAAGTGCTTTGTGTCCCATAGATTTCTGTGTATTGTACTGGCATTATCATTTAATGGTAGAAAATGTCTAATTTCTTCTTGAATTTCCTCTGTGACCCATTGGTTGGTCAGGAGAGTGTTATTCAATTTCCTTGTGTTTGTGGTGTTCTTTCCATTTCTTATTCTATTGATCTTCAGTTTAATTGCACTATGGTCTGATAGTATACAGGGGATAACTTCAATTCCTTTGCATTTACTTAAACATGCTCTATGAGCTAATATAGGGTCTATTTTTGGGAATGACCTATGGGAAGCTAAAAAGAATGCATATTCTGATTTTGTGTGGTGGAACACACTGTAAACATTTATTAAGTCCATTTGTTCAAAAGCTTGGCTCAGTTCTCATATTTTGTTGTTGATTTTTTGTCTAGATGATCTGTCTATTTGTGACAGTGGGGTACTGAGTTCCCACACTACAATTGTATTAGTGCTTCTTTGGTTTTTTATGTCCATTAATATTTGTTTGGTATAGTTTGAGTCATTAGTATTTGGTGCACATACATGTATGATTGCCGTCTCTACTTCTTGGATTATCCCTTTGCAGGGATGTAGTGACCTTCTTTGCATCTCTTAATTAGTTTTGGTTTGAAATTTACTTTGTCTGCAAATAAGGTAGCTACCCCTGCTTTTTTCTGTGTTCCTGTCACATGGAGAACTGTTTTTGATCCTTTTATTTTCAGCCTATGAATTTCTTTTTGAACTAGGTGTGTTTCTTGTATAAAGCATATTGTTGGATTTTGCTTCTTAATCCACTCCTGCCAGTCTATTTCTTTGATTGGTAAATTGAGGCCATTAACATTGATGGTTATAAGTGATATGCATTGACTAACCATTGTCACATTATCTTCCTATTGTTAGCTCTTTTTATTTTTCCCCTTCTTCCTTTAATTTCTTGCCTTGTGTGATGGATTTGATCTGTTGGGCCTCATGGTGTTGTGACCTTCATTGTATTTTTCTAGGATATTGTTTAGAATTATTTGGAGTGCTGGTTTGGTGTTCATGATGGTTCTCAGATGTTCTTGTCATGGAAGTATCTTATTACCCCATCAATTTTGAAAGATAGTTTTGTAGGATACATCAGTCTAATTTGGAGGTTGTTTTCTTGTAGAACTTGAAATTCCTCACTTCAAGCTCTCTTTGACTTGAGGGTTTGTGTTGAAAAGTCTGCTGTGATTTTGGTGGGCTTTCCTTTGTAAGTGATTTGTTTCTTCTCCTAACTGTTCATAGTATTTTGTTCTTCTGTTGGATTTCTAGGATCTTGATTATTATATGTCTAGGTGTAATTTTTTTATCATAGCTAGTTGGAGTCCTATATGCCTCACTTATCTGTATGTCAAATTCTTTTGCTCTGTTTGAGAAGTTTTCTCTCATTAATTTTGTGAATAGTTTTTTATGTCATTTGTACATTCTCCTGCTTTTTTGTGGACTCCTATCAGTCTTATATTATTCTTCTTTGTGTCATCTAGGAGCTACTGGAGTGATTTCTCTTGGTCCCTTACTATTTTTAAGAGATCCCTCTTTTCATGGTTATTGATAATCCTGTCTTCTATACCTAATATTCTGTCTTCAGATTGGGTCTGTCTGCTGTGTATACTTTCAATAGACTTTTTAATATTTTGGATATATCTGTTTGAATCTGTTTCATGGATTCCATTTCTTTACTATGTTGGGCATTCATAATATCCATTTTTTTTCCCATGCTGAGCATTCATGACTTACATCATGTTCTTAAACTCATCTTTTTCTTTTATCTGTTTCTGTTCTACCATCTCTAATCATATCTTTCATTCTGCTTGTCACCTCTGTAGTAACCTGGGAAATTATTTCTGTTTTGGTTATTTATAGAGCCTCATTCATCTATTTTGTTACTTCCTGTGCTATCAGTTCAGGGTGTCCAGGTGGTCAATTATCAGACTTTTCCAACTCATTTTCCCCAGAATTTGCCTTTGGTGGGCTGGAAGTCTGGGTTTGCACCTTCCTTGGGTGTCTTCTTGTTTTTATTTTTGTTGTTGGTACTGTTTTTTGTTTAATACTTCAGTTGATACTTTGATATTGCTTATTGTAAGTATCTTTGTTGCATATATTTAGAACCCTTATGGAATGATTTCTTCTTAGAGGTGTCTCCCAGATATAGCTGCTCTTTAGGTGAGTTGCTAATGACTCTGGGACAATCTCATTTTCATTATACCAGGAATTATAACTGATTAGATCAATCACAACACATTTGCCTAAGTGATACAATCAGCAACAACAATAGCATCAAGCCCAGCTTAGAAAATGACAATTTGTGGTGGTTATTAATCTGTCACCTATAACCATGTGAATTAAATCAAAATCTAGGACCAGCCCAACATATGTGTATAGTGAATAAACTTTTTATTATAGCAGCTTCAGGAGAGGGACTTGGAAGGAGTTCAAGAGGGAGGGATAGTTAGGTAAAAGGATAGGGATTTGTTAGAAGTGAATCCAGAGGACACAGAAAGATCATGCAAACTCTAGGCAACTGTTGAAGACAAGAGGAAAAGACAGAATGAAAGGACAAAGACAAGAACAGAATGACCAAAAATCAATAGGGAAGCTAGAAACTGTATTCACTTTCCTTTAAAACTAATGTCAATCAAGAGAAGGAAAAAGAGTGAAGAAAAGAAAAAGACAGAGGAAATTTGAATTAGGGCAGGAACATGAACTAAAAGGGAGATGAAGAACAATGTGGGAGAGCAAGAGATGAGAGAGATTGAGAGAAAGAGAGAGAGGAAAATAGAAAAAGAAGAAAGAAAAAAAGAAACATTTGAAAAGAGTATAAAAATAAAAATTAAAAATAAGAAAAAAATAACTTTGAAAATAAAAATGAAGGGCCTCCTTCAGGGTATGTCTCTGCTGTCACAACAGACAACGTGAGAAGCCATATGGAGATGTAAGTCAATTTGTTCCAGCAAGCTAGCAGCAGACCCCTGAGAGGCTGATTTCTGGCTGCAAGGCCCAAGTTGAGCTCCCTGACCTTCTGGAGGGTTGAACTCTGCAAAGATCTACTGCAGGTTTCAGCTGCTCTTCCCCTGAAGATAGTCTAGGTTCTGATGTGAGGTGGTGATTTCTCCAACTTACCAACTATCGTGGTCTGGTATTCCTTTATTGCACAGATTCTCTTCACTTTTCCAGTGGGCTTCAATTTTCATCAAGGAGTCTGAGAGAGGCCTTCTTTCTGTTGTTCACTTCTGCTCTATCTTCTGGATCTCAGGACAATGGCCTTTATGACCCCCTGTGCTTCTTCAGTGTGGATCCAGCTACCAGCACACCCTGGAGGCAGAGGTGGGGTGTCTGGGGGATGCCTGGGATGGGGTTCCACTCTTCAGTGGGAGGCCTGGTGTGGGGTGGGTGTATGCAGCTCAGATCCACGCAGCTAATCTCCTCACTGGTCCACTCCTCCTAGTGTTTATCTTGATATCAGTAGTTTAGAAATGGATTAGATCCCAATTGTTCATTGGTGGACATTTTTATAGGGCACAATAATCCCACTATTTTGAAATCCTGAATTCATCACATTCCAAAATCTCACATGTATTTGAATCTACCTCCTGACTCCACTGGCTCCATAGATGTCTTTTCTACTGCTAATTAACATGGAAGGTGTGAGATTGCTTTTGATATAAAATATATTTTCATGTTTAATATGTTCAGTACTATTCATTTGTCTTTATCTCATTCTTGCATGTTTTAAATTAAATTATAATGAGCTAGTCTCATGAATACTGTTTCAATATTATTTCAAAGGGATTTCATTTAAAAGGATTATTTAGAAAGTTTGTAATTTTTGAGATTTAACTGACAGAGTCAGTCTTTTTGTTTAACAATTCTTCCTTTTATGGTTAGTAGTCCACTATGTTTTATTTATGTATATCTGCAATTTAAAAAAAATTAGTCTTTTGGAATTTGCTTTTCATCTTGTTTCTTTAAAATGAGAACTTTTATTTTGCAGGTGTCTTGTTGGAATGTAGGAAATTTATGACTTCTTTTCATTTTTCAATATGATATGATATCCACAGTGCACAACAGTCCCTGTGAACACCTGTTCCTTGTCCTCTTTCTTGTGAAGTTGTCAACCACTTATTCCATCTTCTTCTTCATAATGGGGTGCATAGGAATTGCTTCATTTGGATTCAGTATGTTTGCTAGTATGTTTCTAATACTTCATCAATTTCTTTGGTGTTTCAGATATATGTCATTTTGCTCTCATATACTTTTATTCAGATAATCCCATATGATCTTTATCATTTGGAAGACTTTTATAATAATCTGTTTTTCGCATTCTAATTTAATCTATTTAAATTTTCTCTACTTATTCCTTAGTCTAGCTAAATGTTTGACAGCTTTGTTAGCCCTTATATAATAACAATAAGAATGAAAATGGGGAAAAGGGAGTGAGAGATGGGGAGAGAGGCACACACAAGAAGAGGATTAAAAAAGAAGTGAGCTGTGTTGTGTACATGCACCTACTCCCCAAGATGTTTGTAAACTTCATACACCACAAACATATACTAATGAAATAAAATAAAAATTTAAAAAACACTTTTTCTGTTTTTGATTACTTTCACCATTTTAAAAATTCAGTAATTGTAAGTGTACCAATCTGACTGCCAGGTTATTGTGTATCAGATTCACATTTTTAAATTTGTAAATAATAGGGGATATTTAGTTGTATTTTTGTCACCAGATTCTAGGAGAGCTACTTATTATCAGATATGTATTCCTTATGATTTAGATCTTCTAACTCATACCTCTATGTATGTCATGGTCTCATTTATTGTTTATTTTTGTGAATGTCCCATGAGTAGTTTGATAATTATCTCTCATCTAATCTGTCTTTCCCTTTCATAATCTAATATGCATTCTAGCCATTGGTCTGCTTAAAACCATGGAGCAGTCAGACTTTTTTTACTTACTGGAAAGCTAGACTTCATGGGATTTGAATTAAGTTTTCAGAGGCTTGTTCTGAACTCAATTTTCCTCATTCCTGCTTATGAGTCCTGATAGCAACTGAAAGTGCATAGGTTAAATGATATACTCACCAAATTCCTCTATTTTTTAAGGTATGATCTTTTAAAAATATACTTTTTATTAGTTACTATCAATTTTACAAAACGCTGGAATTCTGTGAAGTAATTTCATACTTGTGTTATATTACTCATACTTTGATCATATTCAGCCCCCTCATTATCCTACCTTAATGACAAAGGTCATGATTTTAATAAGAGAAGTTTCAGATATTTCATTTGTGCCCAAACTGGGTATTTCATTTTTGGTGATTTGACTTCAAGTTGTTCAGTTATGACATTTCCCCAGAGGGTAAGTCTCTGGAAATCGTGTTTTAGATAGTTATTCTTCAGCTGGCATCTCTGGAGCTGCATACTATATGCTTAAAATGATAGTTGAGGTCCCAAAGAATTTAATTATAGAAAATATTTCCTTGGAGATTCAGCAAAGGAGTGGTTCAACAATATGCATCATAGTCCAGATAAAGTGTCCACAGACTTGCCCTAACCTCAGGGAGTGTTCATTTATACTAGAATTCATATGACTGTTTTCTTAGGAATTGATAAACTCAAATAATGATGCAGTAGGCATTAAAATGTTTTCTCCATCGCTAGTTAATCTTAAATTCAAGTATGATGATTCATGCCAGGCCAGTGTATTTGGCTGGTATGAATTATATTTTAAAGGCAATTTCGTTATTTTACTTTTGCAGGTGTAAAATACATATTGCCAATACATATGAATTTCAAGAATCTATTTTACCCAAAAATTCATTATTTTACCTCAACTTGTTTATTTAATATTTGTTTGTATTTATGACAAATTTTCCAAGAATGAGTATTTGTGGTTTCTTTGTTTATAATTACATTCCATATTTCTTGTAGTTACAAGACACTCTTGATGTTAATTTTAAAAATCATAATTGAAAAAATAAAAATTTTCACCTGCTGTTCCTCAGAAAGATCTACTATCTAGAATCTATAAAGTGAAGAACCCTTGTTAGCAAGACAGACTCCATATTCCTGCTTGACCCACCTGCCTGCCCTTTAGATGAACTCAAAAGGAGGAAGTTTAGAAACCTCCTCCCCTTAGAGAGTCTCTTAGAAACAACAATTAATCAACTATTGTTCTACAAATGTTCTAACAACAGGACTTTCTGCTTCTGTACATTTGCTTGCTTTACTAGTTCTATCCCATAGAGGGGCCTAGAAACTGTTGGCCTCAAAGGTGTATAAAACATGTTTGTCAACTTCTAGTCCAGGCTTGAGTCTGATGTTCGGCTCAGGTCCTGGCCAGTAATAAACTCCTGTGTGGATTTAATATCAGCCTCTGGTTGGTTCTCTCTCACTGGGTACAACATTCTTGGAGGCCTCAGAGAGATAGCCAGCTGCTCTAGAGCTTATTTTATTTGAGCATTTGTTTCTTTTTAGGAGAGTCCAGGATTGGACATTGGTGGTGTTTGGCCCCTCTGGACACTGGTCTGCAGAAGGAGAGGCCACCCTGATGGTGTTCTGGGGCTCCAGGTAGACCGGTCCCAGTCGGGCTCTATCACCGATCAAGCAACCTACAGGAGTTTATTGGGAAAGCCTCTAGAGGTAAGAATCGAATGATTGTTAGTGCCCTATGGATAGGTAGGAGGAAGCCAGAAGCGGCACAGGTTCCCCTATCTAGTCTCTTCGCAAAGGCAAGCAGACTCAACTGGGTCAGAGTCCAAAGAGTGACTCCCTGGGTGTGGTCCAAATCCATTCAGCCTCAGAGGTTTTACTTGGCCAAAGTTTGTCTTTGTCTGTTTATTGTTGTCTGTCTGCTTGCTCTGTGTGCCTTTTGCATTTTCACAGACTAAAATTATGGGTTCCTCACAGTCCACAGAAAGAACTCCACTTGATTGTGTTTTGAATAACTACAAAAAATTTATTTAACAGACAGAGAAGATAAATATGGCATGAAATTTTCCAAAGGCAAATTGCAAACTCTGTGTCAATCAGAATGGCCAAGTTTCAGAGTCAGTTGGCCCCCAGTGGGAATTTATTCTGTGCACATTGCTTGCAAGGTTTGAAATGTGGTCACAGGAGTCAGGGCCCCAAAGGTCCTGATTGACCTTTGCCACTCGATTAGAACAGGACTATGGTCCATCAGCCCCATCCTCCTCCTCCCTTTTTCCTTTAAAACAGACAGAGCCCAGGGGAGGGTCGATTTATGTCTCTTTTACAACTAGTGATCTTTACAATTGGAAACATCAAAATCCCCCCTTCTTTCAAAAAACCTCAGGCATTAATCTCTTCTTGAGTCTGTTTTTCATACCCATCAGCCAACCTGGGATGATTGCCAGCAGCTTTTACAGATCCTGTTCACCACTGAGGAAGGGACCGCATTTATCAACAGACAGTCAAAGAGGCCCTGGGGCCAAACCCCGATGTCACTCCTGGAACTCCAGGGCATTCAGCCAAGGCTGAAACAGTAGTTCTGTAGTGACACCCTGAATGGGACCCCAATGATGATGATGGTAAGAGGAGGCTGGGACCTACTGCCAGCATTTATTAGGGGGAATCCAGCCAGTGGCCAGAAAGCCCACTAATTTGAGTAAGGTAAGTGAGGTTTGCTAGGGAAAAATGGAGTCTCCAGCTGCATTTTTGGAGACTCTTGGAAGCCTATAGAGTTTTTGCTCCTATTGACCTAGAGGTGCCCCAAAATTCAGCAGCTTTAAATCTGGCCTTTGTTTCCCAGTTGGCCCTAGGCATTAAAAAATTACAGAAATTAGAGGGATTTGAGGGAAAGAATAAGACTCAACTCCTGAGCATACCCCAGAAAGTTTATGATAACCATGATGCCCCCTGCGGAAGTCCTAGCCAAGAAACTGGGGAAAGTCACTATTGCTGCACTTCAGATACAAGAGATAGTCCCTCTGGACAGAAAAAGAGAAAGCAGCATTTTTGGCTTTAAAAAAAGCCTTAGCGTCAGCACCAGCCCTGGCCCTACCTGATGTCACCAAGCCCTTTTGATTGTCTGTGGCTGAATGAGAGGGCATAGCCAAAGGAGTGCTAGCTCAGGCATTAGGGCCTTGAAACAGACCTGTGGCCTACTGTCTAAAAGACTTGATCCTGTGGCAAGTGGATGGGCTACCTGTTTGAGGGCAGTTGCAGCCACTGCCCTCTTGGTCAAAGAGGCAGATAAGCTCAGCCTGGGATGGGATCTGGTCATCACTGCACCCCATACAGTGGAAACATTGCCGAGAGGAGACACAGAATGATGGCTTTCCAATGCCTGCCTGACTCAGTACCAGGCCCTGTTGCTGGATGCTCCATGCATCAAATTTGCCCAAGAAATGACTCTCAATCTGGCCACCTTACTCCCAGACTCTGACTCATACACATGCCCCTCCATGACTGTCTGGACACTCTGACAACTTCCACCACCAACAGCCCAGATCTGACTGATGTTCCCCTGCAAAGTCCGGATGAGACTTTCTTCACTGATGGAAACAGCTTCGTGGAAGACTGAGTCAGGTATGTGGGGGTGGCTGTAGTCAGTTCAGAAAAACAGGTACACTGGACACAGACATTAAGCCAAAAGACTTTAATGCAGAGAGCTGAACTAATAGCCTTAACTCAAGCCCTGTTAGGTCGAGACAAGGCTGTAAACATCTACACTGACAGCCGGTATGCATTCACCAGTGCCCATGTGCATGGAGACATCTACAGACAGAGAGGGCTATTGACATCAGAAGGAAAAACTATCAAAAAAGAAATTTTGGCCTTATTGGAGACAATTTGGGAACCCAGGACATTGGCAATTATTCATTGTAAAGGCCACCAAAAAGGAGACAGCTTAGAGGCCCATGGTAACTGAGAGGCCAATGATGCAGCCCGAAGGGTGGCCAAGGAACCACTGGGGCCAATAGATATTCTGTCTGTCTGGCCCTTTGGCTACCTGCCAGAAAAGCCCACATATACCCCAGAAGAAAAAGAGAAAAATCAAAAGTGAGGGGGTACAAAATTGGACTCAGGCTGGTAAAAAGTGACAAAGGAACAAATTTGTCTCCCCCAAGCCCTGGGGTGGCTTGTTCTTCAGTTACATCACTTAACTCACCTGAAAAAATCAAAATTGAAAAGACTAATGAGCTCTAAGTTTTCAATTCCAGAACTAACCTCTATGGTCCAGGACATCAGTTCCAGATGTCATGTGTGTACACAGTTAAACTCCAAGACAAGACCAAGGAACAAAGGTAATTGACTATGGAAAAGAGAGCCAGGGGAACATTGGAAACTTGATTTCACCAAAATGAAATCCAACAATAGGTTCAAATATTTACTGGTATTGTTGACACCTACTCAGGTTGGGTAAAAGCTTTCCCCACTTGTAAAACATCAGTCAACATAGTAACTAAGGTTTTGCTCCAGGAGATAGTTCCCCAATTTGACACCCCTCCTTACCTGGGGTCTGACAATGGGCCTGCCTTCATGGCACAGATATCCAAATTGTTGACAAGGACACTACATATCAATTAAAAGTTACACTGTGCCTATCACCCACAAAGTTCAGGGCAAATAAAAAAGATTGATAGGACCTTAAAAAAAAAGCCCAGACTAAATATGTTCTAAAATCTGATGGTAGGTGGCCCAATCTGCTTCCTCTAGGCTTGTTAAGAGTTAGATGTACCCCATATGTGACAAGGTTACCCCTTTTAAAATCCTGTATGGGAGGCTGCTGCCTCCCTAAGTTAAACCTTAAACAAATAACAGAGAGTTATTGTGTCTCTTTACTTCAGTCTCTTCAAGCCTTACAGATTCTTCAAAGTAAGATCCAGGCTACAAAAAAACAGGCTCAAAAAAAAAAAAAAAAACCTTTGCGATGTTCCAGCCCCATGGTTTCAAGCCAGGAGACCTGGTCCTGATATACGTGGTTTGCTTACACTGAGAACTTGACTAAATACATTCCCAAATCAGTCTTGACTACCCAATCTGTCACTTTATTTTGTGTCACCATGTATGTTGTTCCACAAGTCTTGTATTATAATAAAAAGGGGGCCATAAACGTCTGGGATTAACCACTAAATACTATAGGAATAAATGGGCTGCCCCCATTTTAGTGCCCATTCTGATGAGATTAAAAATAGCCAGGTCAGTGGCTATTGAAACTTCCTCCCTGATCCTTCAAAACACAAATTTTAAAGCCCTAAGCCACCAAGTAGCCAGAGATTTGGGTCACTAAAAGACTCAATCTTCAGATTAAAAAAAAAACCAGGTTAATTCCCTAGCTGAGATGGTCCTACAAAATCAAAGGGGACTTAACCTCCTGTTCATAAAACAAGGAGCATTATATGTAGCTCTAAAAAAAAAAAAAACCTGTTACTTCTATGCTAATGGTTAACTCCCCTAGTTTCTGCTGTAACAGGCCCCCTAGTTATCTTCTTCTTTTGCTCTGAGACCTAACATTATAAATGCTCTAACTAAATATGTTAAACAAAGGGTTGATACAGTTAAACTGATGGTGTTAAGACAAAATGATGAGATTTTTAAAAGACTTTTAAAAAAATTCAAAAAATAAATACAAAAATAAAAGATTTGATTAAGTTACAAAAACCAGTAAAAAATAAAAGACCCTTGTTAACGAGACTGACTCTGTATTGCTGTTTGACTCACCTGCCTGCCCTTTAGATAAACTCAAAAAACAAAAAGCTTAAAAACCTTCTCCCCTTAAAGAGTCTCTTAAAAACAACAATTAACTATTGTTTTACAAATGTTCTAACAACAGGACATTCTGCTTCTATACCTTTTGCTTGCTTTACTAGTTCTATCCCATAGAGGGCCTAGAAACTGTTGGCCTCAAAGGTGTATAAAACATGTTTGTCAACCCCCAGTCGAGGCTCAAGTTCGATGCTAGGCTTGGGTTCTGGCTGGTAATAAACTCCTGTGTGGATTTAATATCGGTCTCTGGTTGGTTCTCTCTCACTGGATACAACATAAAGAATTTTAAACATTCCGACCTCTTAAATTTAAAGACCCAAGCAAAAAATGGGCATCTGAAATGAACAGACATTTCTCAGACAAAGAAGTAGAAATAACAAATAAACATATGAAAAAATGTTCACCATTACTGGTCACTCAACAGACGCAAATGAAAACAAGTCTGAGATTCCAACTCACTTCAGGAAGAATGGCCACTATTAAAAAATCAACCAATACCAAATGCTGATGGGGTTCTGGGGAAAAAGGAACAATTCTCCACTGCTGGGGGGAGTGTAGACTGTTGCAACTACTGAGAAAGTCAGTATGGAGATACCTCAAAATACTAGGAGTAAAGATCCCATTTGACCCAGCTATTCCCCTGCTGGGTCTCTCCTAAAAAATGTTAAAAATTATCATACCACAGTTGTATATGTGCACCCATGTTCATAGCAGCACAATTTGTAATAGCCAAAACTTGGAAGAAGCCCAATTGCCCATCAACTGGAGATTGGATAAAGAAAATGTGTTCTTTTATATAAAATGGAGTATTACTCAGTCATAAAAAATGAGAAATTAGAGACATTTATACTTAGATAGATGCACATTGAGGTTATACTCTTAAGTGAAATAAATAGAACACACATGTGTAAATACCAAATAGTTTCTCTAGTGTGAGAAACTGAAAGTGTAAATAAGGACGAAAAGGTATAATAGATAATGTGAAATAGGAAGAAAAGGGACAAAGGGGAAGGGAAACTGGGAGGGGTAAGGGAAAGGAACAAAGGGAATGGAATCAATATGAGAAAATGAAAAAATGGAAACAAAATCTTTGTAAATGGGGGGGTGGAGGGCTTGAACAGAGGACAGGGGAATGGGGAAAAAATAAGAACCAAGAGAGATTATGTAAAGGTGCAAATTTCCAATAATGAATGTAACTGTATTGTATAGCTAAAATGTACCAATAAAATTAATTTAAAAATTAAAAATAAAAATAAAATAAAAATATGTGCCTATCCTTCTCAATCTCATCCCAGGACATAGAGACCTTCTACAAACTTCCAGGACTACATGCACGCTGAAGAGACACTCCAACTTGGATTGAATTTGACCCGAAGGAAACCCCTTGTGTCATTCCACTAGGAAAATAATTCTTCTGTTTGCACATGCAGATCCACTCTGACTTTCTTGCATCATCACTACTTTTAACAGGTTCATGTTTAGAATATTTGGAACAAATTCAGGTGAAGTAGTCTTTGCAGAATAGGTGTCTTACTCTGAGCAATGCCACAAGGAACAACACTTGAGTCTTTCTAAGAAAGAGTAGCTGACTGCTATGTGATATGAAAACCTCTAGTGGGAAAATCAAAAGTTTCACAATGTAATGACTGATGAGCTAGGAGTTGCACATTGTGACACATTAGGTAAACCAAGTAATATATAATCCACCCTGAAAGAGGAAACAGTCCAACTTCCCTCACCAACCACACACTAACAAAGATGCCCTTCCTCACTGTTTGAAGGTCTCTACCCAGGGAATTCTGAGGCTCAGAGGAAAAAACTAGGAACGGGAAATCCACTGTGGTTGTTCAAATTCTTTAAAAGAGAGATAACCATAGTTTCTCACTTGTACTGGAGTTGAAGCTTTTGATCAAGGCTTGAGTCTTTGTCTGAAGGACCATAATGGTCTTCCTTCTATAATTAATTTCTATCCCATATTAATTTAATAACTGCTTCTACCATAATGAAACTTTCTTTTAAAAAGTATGAACAGTTCTTATGGTCTTTCAAGGTTACATCCTTAATTTGTCTTGCCATTGGCTCCGCTGAGCTCTTACCCTCAGGTTTAGTTAGATATTGGATCTTGTGTGTCCTAAAGTCCCAAGGTACAGGGTCACAAACATACCTGGCTGAATCAGATAAAGATCTGTACCAGGAGTTGGGCTCCAGCAGGATTTGGAAGGTTGTAACCTACCTAACAAGTGTATTAAATCCAGCAACCTTAAATGTAACATGTATGACTTCTCATAGAAAGTGCACATCGAATCATTTTGCTACTTAAATTGGTAAGTTGTACAAGATGTACAGATACATCTTTAATTTGGAAGAACCACCTAATATAATCAAACTTCTTAGGGTTAAATTATTAATCAAGATGGAGAATTTATGTATGCTAAGGGATCCTCTGTGTCTCTTCTGCTGAGAGAATACTTTGAAAATATTAACTGATATTGATGTGACTGGACATGCTTCATAGTTAAGGGTGTATTTCTCAACGACCCCTAGGGAAAATAAATCAATGGAACCACCTCTTTCAATTCCTCTGCTGCTTCAGGTAATTATGTATGCAACCCCAAATCCAAAGCCTTTATGGCACAGAAGATCCAACATGTAACTAAATTTATTCAGACAATCTCAGGGCAGGTGCTGCAAAGCCAAGGAAAGGGAGTAAGGGGGAAAATAAGCACTGCTCTCTGAAAATTAACATTCATGTAGAATCAGTAGTTTGATTAATATTGAATTAAAATTAGGGGACTGAATTAACAGATGTGATGATCATTGTGGTTTCATCTGACACAGATTCAGACTAGGAACAAAAGTGTCCACTCCAACTAACAGTGAAGAATAATAATCATATAATCTAATTCTTTACAAGAATCAGATCAACTATGGCAGATTCTCTAATGCACAGCTCCTGGCTCCTACCCCCAGGATCCCTGAGCAGACTCTTCTCAATGTTAGAGTGAGGCTGTCATTACCTGGGGTAGGGTGGGTGAGAGAACTGTAACTGCTTTCTCCTTCATGTTGGTTAAATTTACTTGAAATAGCTAAAACTTGGAAACAACACCATTGCCCATCAACTGGAGACTGGATAAAGAAGAGGTGGTTTTTCTATAAAATGGAATACCACTCAGCCATAAAGAATGAGAAACCAGAGACATTTGTAGCTAAATGTATGCACATTGAGGCCATACTCTTAAGTGAAATAAATAGGGCACACATGTGTCAATAAAGAATAGTTCCTGTAGTGTAAGAAACTGAAAGTGTAAATAAGGACTAAAAGATATAATAGATAATGTGAAATAGGAAGAAAAGGGGCAAAGGAGAAGGGGAACTGAGAGGGGTAGGAGAAAGAAAAGGAAGGAATGAAATTAATATGAGAAAAGGGAAAAATGGAAACAAAATCTTTGTAAATAGGGAGGGATGGAGTGGTTGAAGGGAGGGCAGGGGGATGGGAAAAAATAAGAACCAAGAGAGATTAGGTAAAGGTGCACATTTACAATGATGAATGTCATTACATTGTATACCTAAAATGTACCAATAAAATTTATTTTTAAAAATATGGACAAGCTGGAGAAGTAAAACACACAGTTAAATTCAATTCAATAAAATTTAGATGAATCAAGCTTAGTTTGAGTTCATCCGAATATTATTGTAATTTTTACTACCTCTACTTCAAGAATAAGCCCCTTTATGCTCTCAGGAAAAAGGCTGTTTACAAAGGATATTCTTCTTGGCAAACAACTAATTTGATTTGTTTTCCCTCAGGATAAAGGAACTATTGATACTTTCAGATTTCTAGGTTTTCATTCATGGCTTTTAGAAATATTCTATAGTTTTGAGAGCAGACACTCAAAATGGGCTTGCAGGGCTTCAAAGCCATGGTGTCTTGGCTGGGGTGTGAGTTCAGGAGGAATCCATGCCCCTTTCATGCTGGTTTAAATATTCTTTGCCTTCACTAAATGTTTCAACCCATTTCTTATTAATCATTACACTTTGGAATCTTTTCACATTAGAGGTTTTCATATCACTTGAGAATCAGCTACTCTTTCCTGGCAAAACCCATCTTTATCCTCTAGGGATTATCATGGGAAGAAACCTGTTCAGGGAGAAGACTTCATTTGAATCTGTTCCAAATATTCTAGCAAATGCATCTATTAAAAACAGTGGTGATGTAAAAACATCATCAACTGTATCTGTGTGTGTAAATGGCATAATTGGTCTCCTGTTAGAATGACCCAGGAGGCTTCCAAAAACTCAAATTCTGCCCCAGTTGGTGCATGTATTCAGCTGATATCAGGTTCTGGAGGTGCGGTGCTTTGTTCTTATATCATCCTTGTTTTTAGAAGTTAGTGGGATAGCTAGGTTTCTTAGAATGAATTTGGGAGATAAATGGACATGTTTTTAATGGAGAAGGAAAGAGGCCTTAGGAAAATGCCACTTGAATGACGACTAAAGAATTTTGCTTCTACTTGTGAGAAGAAAACCTCCATCATGATTGTTTTGAAAAATGGAATCCCAGCCTTTTCCTTGTTGGGTACAAGGCTTATCGATCAGGCACATGAATATCACTGGAAACATTGAAAGCAAAGTCCTTTGCTGTTATTTTACCATAAGTGATTGAATGTAGAAAAAATATCACAGAGCCAATTTTTGTGTTGTAATTTTTTTATGTGGCCATCAAATAATGCATTTAGTCATGAAAGTTTCCACTAATTAGGTCAAATTTTTACATTGTTGAACACATAGAAGATTAATTTTCCTATAAGGACATTTCCCAGCAGGTGAAAATTTTAAGGTACCTTGGTTCTAGAAATATTAACATATTAAAATGTCTTTATGTGTCTGTAAATCTCATGGAGTTGCATGTCAATTTTTGCTCTGTTACAGAACTTAATAGGTAAGTGAATGAACAATATCATAAGCCTCATAAAGGTTTTTTTAATCTCTTCATCATATTTGAGAACATTCTGTATAACTAATATTAATGTTGTTAAAAGTTTTATTTATTCTACCAAATCATGGATGTGGCTAGGTTAATTTCCACTGATTAGATCAAATTTACATAGTCATGCAAGCAAGCATATAAGGTTTTTCCATGAAGAAAGTCTTCCAGGGTTGAAAATATTCAGTGACTTTTATACACTAAATGCTGTAATTTAAATGTTTTTATATCTTAGGCATCATCTTCATACAATTTAAGATTTCTCTGAGAGACTGAGGAAATGTGGACTATTTTGAAGTATGTAACTGTATGAAACTGTAACCAGTTGGAACTATTTCCAGATGCACTGATTGACCTCCCATTTTCATGTGTTTTATGACCACACAGAGCTACCTGAGACATCAGCAGTTATTCTCAGTGAAAGAAACCTTGATTTTCCATCACAGGAACAGACCCAAAATGTGAGATCGTAGAAAAACTGACAGTGGATACTCGCTGAAAATGCCTTCACACACTGAAATCTGCCAATGTCTTACACTCATGGAGGTATCTGACTTGGCCTGACAAAGCCAGCAAAGTATAGATATTCATTAGATCAGGCTAACTATATTTGCCTTAGTATTATACATGATAGGTTTTTATTTTACATATTATAAATGATAAGTGATACATATTGCATGTACAACAAATAAACTAATGGATTTTTTTATCTTATGATATTATATGTTTCATAACATGTTAACAAAGAAGTATAATATATTTTAGGTATATATTTGTATTAGAAAATATAAAACTATATACCTTATCAAATATACTAGAAAATAATGGAATAAATGTCTATTGGCTCTGATTGTTTATGTAGGCTTTTATGGGTGAATCTTAAAATTATTCCAGCAAACATGAGTACTTACACATGGAGACATAAATGATCAAGGAAATAACTCACCTACTGTCATTTACTTTTATAAAACTGTTATTGTAAAGTACCATATAGGGAATTCTTGCTACTATGATCTTATGTTTTGAAGCAAAATAACATTTAAGAACCTACAATAATTTTTTCTAGAAAAATTTTAAAAGTTCAATTTAAGAGATGATTTTTATAGTATCTTCCAGTGTTTTTCATGACATGCATGATAAATTAGACCATGCTTTATGTACCTTATTTTTAACACATAGATAATGAAACTGACAAATAGATTTGTTCTGTTAAAATTGAAACTGATTATTAAGAAGAGTGAACATTTCAGAAGGTAAGTTGTGAAAATAAGACCACTGGACATACAATTTTACACTTCAACAAGCATGGTCTTGTGGCCCATAGCTTCCACAGTGGCTCATCTCCTGAATCAGTGGAGAAGAGTGCTGTGAATGAGACTGAAGAAGGTTCCTCACAGCTGGCTTCAAACACACCTCAGACTCTTCCTACACATGTCTTTCTCTGCCACCACATCCATGTGAGTGGAATTCTCTTGCTTCCTGCCACAACACATCACAGGTAAGCAGTGCTAGTACTCATATATAATAAAATAGGAAATTCCTAAGACATATAATTTTAATCTATGCCTCAAAAATGATGATGGTTATAAGTACACTGTTTTGTGTCCTAGACTGTCTATTATTCTGATTAAATTGTCAGAGATTGATGCTTATAGTGAAACAGTGAAAAACAGTAATAATGAATACTTTTTAGATTTTATTGGATGTTCTACACCATCCTAGACACTTTACATGAAATAAAAATAACCTCAAGACATAGATGCTGCAGGTAACCCCATGCTAAGATGATGAAATGGAGGCAGAGGTACATTTATTAAGCTGCTCAGTGTCATCCAGGCAGTAGGGAACTAAGCTGGAATTGCAACAACAGCACTGCAGCCCAGAGACCACATTACTCACGACTGTGCCTCACTCTCTACAAGGATTCTTGGGTCCTGCTTAGGTAGTCACTGGATGGAAAACTTAGAGTCATTATTTGGTCCCTGTCAACATTCCATCTCATTTACTGCAGCCTGGCATTTTTGAAGTAACAGTAATAAGCTTCCAGATTGCTATTTACTGATAAAATATGAGAAATAGAAAACATCTACAGAGTAAGAAGTGGTAGGCCTGCTGTACTAGTGTTGTGAAGAGTTGAAGTGGAGAAGGTTCTGACCTCCTCTAATTAAATTCCTTTATTTTCCAGTGTGCTGAGAAGTATCTGTGGTCATGTGTAGAAATTCACTCAAAACCTTGCCTTTTCATGCTGACTGGGGATGGACTTCTCCCTCCAGTAGACTGCTTTTTGGAATCTGCTCACTAAATTCTACTTTTAAGCATCCTCAGTACATATGGAGTCTTATATACAACACTGTGTCACACTATTCTATACCCATTTTTTTATTTTCTATTTTTCTCCTTTCTTAGTATGTAGCTCACTCTAAGAGCCCTGAAAATCAATAGAGTAGCAGCTTTTAATACATTGCTTGTTCCTAGGCATGAATTAGTTCAGTTCAGTTATGACAATCAGGATAAAAAACCTAATTTGCTAGGAGCTTGGTATAGGCAAAAATAAAATGGACAGGATTCATATTTAAATAGAGTAATTGCTCCAGGCATTGATGTGCTATATTGTTTTGCAGTTATTTGATACAAGTCTGAACATTCTTTGATGTATGAAAGACTGACCATCTAGTGTGGTAGAGTGCAAGAGTATTCAGCTGATTTTCCCAGAAAAGGAGTTGTCTTTGCTGTCATATAGATTATATGGTAGTGTGATTCCACACAAACACTGTGAACTAAAGTCACTGAGTCTATGTTAGCTCACATATTTTGAATTTATTGTCACCACTAGAGAGAACATTGCTTGGCATCAGAAACACTTTCCCTGTTTATCACTGCTGACTTCTATGTCAAGACATGACATATTTAAAAGGAGTTATTAAATATATGAATGGTGATTGGGGTTTTTTTTACCACTCTTCTCTATAAACTATCATCTATGACAGAGATAGAATGAATAACAATGGGTATTCCCCCCAAAAAAATCATCTGAGGAGAAATAGAATCATCAAGAAATTTTTATTGGGCTTCTTGAAATAGAAAAATGATTTTTTATATTAATGATTGATGCTATAAAATGATTATTATTTGTATTAACTGAATGTTTACTGTGTGCTTATCACTGTAGAAAGCATAAGGAGGAAGATGAATGCTATGACAGAATGGATTCATGGTCCTCTTCAAAGTTTCTGGGCAGGTCCTCTTCTCTTGAGCTCTCATCTCTGAAGCAAGCCTTCTAGAAGACTAAATGGGGTACAGTAACAATGTCACAGAATTTGTCCTCCTAGGCCTCACTCAGGATCCCAGTGCACAAAATGCATTATTTGTCATGTTTTTAATCATCTACACTGTGACAATTCTGGGAAACCTGCTCATCATGGTGACTGTCCTTGCCAGCCCCTCCTTGGGCTCCCCAATGTACTTCTTCCTTGCCTACCTGTCACTCATAGATGCTGTTTATTCCACTGTCTACTCACCCAAGTTGCTGATAGACCTGCTCAATGATAGGAAGACCATTTCCTTCCCAGCCTGCATGGTCCAGATCTTTATAGAGCACCTATTTGCTGGTGCTGAGGTCTTCCTTCTGGTGGTGATGGCCTATGACCGCTATGTAGCCATCTGTAAACCTCTGCATTATTTGACCATCATGAACCGACAGGTTTGCATCCTTTTCTTAGTAGTGTCCTGGGCTGGAGGTTTTGCACACTCTGTGATTCAACTTGTGTTTGTGTCTAGTCTCCCTTTCTGTGGCCCCAATGTCATGGATCATTTCATGTGTGACATGTACCCATTACTGGAGCTTGCTTGCACTGACACCTACCTGATTGGCCTCACTGTGGTGGCCAATGGTGGACTTATCTGTATGGTGATCTTCTTCCTCCTCCTCATCTCCTATGGAATCATCCTGAATGCTCTCAAAACTCATGGTCAAGAAGGGAGGCACAAGGCCTTTTCTACCTGTGGCTCACATATCACTGTGGTTGTCCTCTTTTTTGTTCCCTGTATTTTTCTTTATGTTAGACCTATTTCTACCTTTCCTGCTGATAAATATATCAGTGTAGTTTGTACAGTGGTTACTCCCATGCTGAACCCTTTAATATACACCCTGAGAAATACAGAAATGAAAAATGCTATGAAAAATCTCTGGTATCAGAAGTAAAATACTGATTGAATATAAATGTGTGACTCACACTCAGGTTATTTGCTAGGAATTCCACAACCATGCCATAAAGTCTAACAAAGATGCTGTTGCCAACACAATGGACTCTCTATGACTGCTTCTATTTCTTATGTAAATCCATCAAAGAGTACAATAAATTCTCTTTTGTGATTAACTTCAATTTTATAGAGAATAAGAGAGAATGAATAAAAACTATTTGTCCTGTTGAAGAAAGAATAAAAGGTCAGTTTGAAACTTTTTCAATTTTTATTGAAATGAGATTTAATTTTTAAATAACAAAAATAAACAGCTCTTTATCACACCAAAATTATTTATTATATTATGTCATATGTCCTGTAGCCATTTAAGAAATGACCTTTTTCAATTTTTAGTTTTCATTAGTGCATGTTTGCAGTACATAATAGCCACATTTCTCATAACAGCTGAAACTTGGAAGCTTCTTATGTGTCCATCAACAGATAAATGGACATAAACATATATAATACTTGAACACAGTGGAGTACTGCTCTACCATAAAGTGAGATAAACTTGAGTCATTTGTAGGAAAATGGTATGTCTTGAGACCATAATGTTAAGTGAAATAAATAAGAAACAAAGGCTTAAAGATTGCATGGTTTGTTTTATAATGGACACACAAAAACATAAGTGAATAAATAAATAGCAAAATAAAATACAGATGAAAGGAGCTAGGAAGACAGATCTTTTGCAAATGGAAATGGGAATGGGAATTAGAGATAGAGAGGGGAGGGAAGGAGGGGAAAGGGATAAAAAAGAATTGAAATATGTTGAGGCTACTTTTGAAAGCTTATATCATCCAAATTAATGAGAAAGAAATCTGGCTGATACTTAGATGAATTTTTCTAGCCAAAATAATGAGTTTTTATTTTTATGTTAATTATTCTGCTAGTATAGCAACTTTTGTAACTACCTTCTAGTGCTTGGTTACTGCAGATGCACTGTGCTTTAAAAAACACTCCAATCCAACTTATCAACATGTTTTTGTGATTCTTCTCATTGTTTATGATGTTCACTTTTGGTATTCTTATTTTGTCTACATGAAAGAAAAAAATGAGTAAGTAAAATGTGCATATATATATATATATATATATATATATATATATATATATACAGTTTCCTCAATCTGCTGTAATCTAAAACATAAAAAACTGGGAAAAAGATAGAATTGCTTTCATTACAATATGAAACATCCCATATACTTTGTATGAGTTTCCTTTTCTAACCGAAATTCTTTATGGTAAATAGGATATTTATACTTATCTTTTACGGGCGATTGCATTTTTTTTGCTGAGCGTATTTTATGAATTACAATCCGACTAGCAATGTAGTACAGTTTGGTTGCTCTACATTCACTAATAAAATGCCTGACACTGAGAAATGCTTAATATTTTTGTGAATGTAATGGGTACATGACTGCCTGTTCACTGTGATTTTAACTTGCATTGTATTTACCCTGAATTTGAGCATATTTTCATGTGCTTACTGGAAATTACTTTTTCTGTCTTACATGAAATATGTAATTATATTTTTGCTATTTATTTGTTTTCTTCTTATTAAATTATTGGCATTGTTTATATATCTTGTATACAAATTGTTTGTTGTATATATGTCACAAAATCTTCTCTATTTGTTGTTTCATTTTTGTTACTGTATTATTTCATTAGATGAACAGGAACTTCCATTGCTATATCATTAATGTTTTGTATTTTTAAATGAAGAAAATTGAATTTATTTATGGTGCATAATTCATTGTTTATAGCTGACTGCAAACTGATATGAAAACCTTTACTGCAAAAATTAAAAGTTTCACAATATAATGATTGATAACCTGGGAGTTGCACATTATAACACATTAAGTAAATCAAGTAATATCTAATCCAGCCTAAAAGAAGAAGAGTCCAACTTCCCTCACCAACCACACACTAGCAAAGACGCCCTTTTTCACTGTTTGAGGGTCTCAACCTGTGGAATTCTGAGGCTCAGAGGAAAGAACTTGGAACTGGAAAATTCATTATATTTGTTCTAATTCTTGAAAGATTGATGCCCATACTTTCTTACTTCTATGGTAATGGAAGCTTTTGATGAAGGCCTGAGTCTTTGTTTGATGGACCATAATGGTCTTCCTTCTACAATTCAATCTCTTAGTTTCAATCCTATATTAATTAATAACTGCTTCTATAAGGATGAAAGTTTGTTTAGAAAAATATGAACCATTCTTTTTGTCTTCCAAGGTTACTTCCTTAATTTGTCTTACCACTGGTTCCACTGAGCTCCTACCATCCGGTTTAGTTGCATACTGGATCTTGTAAGTCCCAAAGTCCCAAGGTACAGGGTCACAAACATACCTGGCTCAGGCAGATAAAGATCTGTACCAGGAGTTGTGCTCCAGCAGAATATGGAAGGTTGTAACTTACCTAACAAGTGTATTAAATCCAGCAACCTCAGATGCATGTGTATTACTTCTAAGAGAAACTGTACATCTAATCATTCTGCCTCAAATTCAGAAGTAGTAAAAGATGAACAAATGTATCTTTAATTTGGAAGAACCACCTAATTTGATCAAACTTCTTTTAGTTAAATTATTACTCAAAAATGGAGAATTTATGTGTGCTAAACCATCCTCTCTATCTCTTCCAGTAAGGAAATACTTTGGAAATATTAACTGATACAGATGTTGCCAGATATGCTTCATGGATAAGGACATATTCTCAATGACCCATAGGGAAAATAAATCAAAACACTACCTCTTTAAATTCTTTTGCTGCTTCAGACAGTTATGTATGTGACTCTGCATCTATGGCCTTTGTAACACAGAAGATCCATATGCTTGCAGATCCAAGTCAGAAGCCAATGTGGACCACAGCTGTGTGGTCACAGGCAGGTCCAACCAGGGCCCCCCTGACCCCAGACACCTGAGCCCACAGGCCCCAGCAAAAAAGCTGCTTAGAAAAGAGCTGCACAACACACATACAACAACCAGAGGTCTGACACAAAATCATTGGTAAATGTGTGCAGATTCTAGCCAGAAGCCCACTCAAACTCCAGCCACTGTGATGCACAGCCCCCAGCCAAAGGCCCTCCCAGACAACAGCTACATAGCAGGGCAGGCCTTAATGACATCATGCCTAGATACCATCACAAGTGTGTACTGACCCCAGCCAGAACCCCGCCCAGACAACAGGACAGCACAGGGTTGGCAAACATTCTGAACCCAGGAATTAGTGCACTGGGGAGCAGCAGAGAAAAAGGCTGATTTGTGGCTTGCTGAGAATTGAAGATCCCTGAATGAGCAAAATGTCACCTCAGAGGCTCAGTAGGGTGCATCTGTTGAAATGATAAGACAAGTAAACAAGTCTCAAAACCAGATTTCCAGATCACCTAAGGCAACCCCAAAAGGCAACAAGATAGAATGATATGATACTCAACCACCTGCACTCTAAACTGGAAACAGAAGAGGGCCTGGAAAAAAATTAAATCAGGAATGATTTCCAAGATAACAACAGAGACTGTGACCATAGTGCAAGACATGATTAATAAATCTGGAGCAGACACACATGATGGTTTTTAAATAGCATGTAATGTTATACTTGTCATGACATTTTCTTATTGTTGGCTCTTTTATTCTTAATTTTTCCCCTTTCCATGTAATTTCTTGCCTTTCCTGATGACTTCATTCTGTTGGGTTTCATAGAGTTATGACCTTCATTGTTTTCTTCTAGGATATTGTTTAGAAATTTCTAGAGTGTTGGTTTGATATTCGTGTAGTTTCTTGGGTATTCTTTGTCATGAAAGTATGCTATTTCTCCATCAATGTTGAAAGATAGTTTTCCAGGATATATTAATCTGTGTTGGAGCTTGTTATCTTTTAGTGCTTAAAATACCTCATTCCAGACTCTTCTGGGTTTGAGGGTTTGTGTTGAGAAGTCTGCTGTGATTCTGATGGGCTTTCCTTTGTATGTGATTTCTTTCTATTCTCTAACAATTTTTAATATTTGTTCTTCTGTTTGGTTTCTGGAATCTTGACTATTATATGTCTAAATGTAGACTTTCTTGACCATGGCTAGTTGAAGTCCTATTTGCTTCACTTATATGTATGTCCAAAAATTAGCCCCTGCTTGGAAAGTTCTGTGCCATTTTTTCTGTGAACATTTTTTTTTGTAATGTCATTTGCACTATCTCCTGCTTTTTCATTGACTCTGATCAATAATCTAGCAGCTGCTGGATTTATTTCTCATGATTCCTTCCTAGTTTTAAGAAATCACTCTTTTCATGGTCCTACACCACACTCCTATCTTCTATATCTGATATTCTCTCTTCACATTGGCTCATTCTGCTGCATATACTTTTAGTGGAGTTTTTAATCTCCTACATACCTGTTTGAATCTGTTTCATTGATTCCATTTTTTTCCTATGCTGCACATTCATGGTTTCTGTCATGTTTCCCCTCCCCCCAAAAGACCAGAAATCAAACTCAGGACCTCTCACTTGCTGGCAGGTACAGTACCACTGAGGTAAATTCATGACTCCATCATATTCTTAAGCTCCTCTAATTTTTTTTATCTGTTTCTGTTCTGGAGTCACTTTCATTCTGGTCACCATCTCTGTAGTTATCTGGGAGGTTATTTCTGTTTTGATTTTTTCTATAGCCTTGTTCATGCATTTGTCACTTCCTTTGTTATTAGTTCAGAGAGACTTTGGGATGTTCCACTTTGTTGTCCCCTGATTTGCCTTTGGTGAACTGGAAGTCTGGTTTTGCCTCTTGTTTAGATGGCTACTCATTTTTATTTTTTTGC
This sequence comes from Heterocephalus glaber, assembly GCF_000247695.1. Next base: position 921,317 of record NW_004624921.1, read on the forward strand.
TATGAATGTATTTGATTTAATTCCTGGTTTGATACTTGTATATTGCCTATTGTATCTTTATTGCTAGTATTTAGAATCCTTGGAGAGTGATTACTTAGGGTCTTCCAGGTATAGCTGTTCTTTGGGCTTTGAGTCTGTAATGACCCTTATTCAATGTCTGTTTTAGTATACCAAGGACAATTCACTAGAAAAATCATGTCACCTTGCCCCAAATAATAAAATCAGCATCAACAATAGCATCAAACACAGCTTAGAAAACGGGAAATTGTGCTAACTCAATCTGGTACCTTTAAGTGCATGAACTAGACTTGTGGTTATACATCAAAATCAAGGACCAAACAGAAATATGTTTCCAGTAAATAAATACTTTGGTATACCAAATTTAACCTCCAGGATCATTTCTTAGAAAGAGCTGTGAGGAGAGAAATAGAAGGAAAGGGAAAGGCTAGAAATAGGGCTAGAGGACATGGGAAAATAATGAAAGCATTGCAAAACTGGTGAGGACAGGAGGAGAAGAGAGAAGGAAGGAACAAAAACAAGAAGAGAACAAACTAACAACAACAGGAAAACTAGAAACTGTATACACTCTGCTATAAAATTAAGAACAATCAAGGAAAAAAAGAATGGGACAAAACCAGGAACAAGAAAGGAGAGAAATGAAAAAGAAGAAGAAAGGAAAAGGAAAAAATGACCCCTTTAAGGCATGTTTCTGCTTTCACTGGTATCCAACAGTAGCACCTGTGTGCAGATCCAAGTTGATTAATCTCAGAGAGCTAGCCATAGTAGACTGAGATTCAGGCTGGTTTCTGGCTGCAAGGCTAGAAATGAGCTCCCTGACCTCCTACAGTTTTCAACTCTGCAAGGTTGAAAGGTTTTCTATTGCAGGTTGCAGTCTTGCTTTCCCCACAACAAGACTAGGTTACATTAGGAGATGCTGATCCAACCAACTCTCCAACTTCTGTAATCCACTGTGGCTTTATTACAGTGGATCTCTTTTCTCTCCTAGTGGTCTCCAGTTTTCAACAATGAGCCTCAAAGAGGCCCTTTCTCTGGTGCTCACCACTGCACTATCTTCTGGAGCTCATAAAACTGAGCTTTCTGGCCACAGGCACCTCTGCTGTGAAGAAAGTTTGGTAGCACCCCTTGCAGTCCTGGCAGGATAGGCCCTCAGTCCTCACACAATTGAATTCTTTAGTCTTAATACAATTATTTTCCCAAGAAGCAGTGAGTTATAGACTAGTATAACCATTATGGAAATCAATGTGGAGATTCCTCAAAATACTAATAGTAGAATATATATTTGACTCATCTATTTATCTTCTGAATAACTTCCCAAAGGAGTTAAAGACATCAAATTACAGTGATATTTGTGCTATAGGACTATGTGCTGTGGTATAATCAAACTACAAAATATCAAGGAAACAAATAAAAAGGAATCAACTCAGTCAATCTTCTCAATGATTAAGAATACCTGCACACTAAAATATTCTCCAACTAGTTACAATGGAAATGAGTTGGTAAGAACACTGAGGTTTGAAATGCTAATGTTATTCTGCATTTTGTAATATTAAAATATCCAAGAAGATTATTAAAATTAGAATGAGTGAACACATAATTTAGCAACCACAAAGGACCCCCCAATATAACTGATCATCAGAATTATGTAGAATTTTTAATAGAGTATGAGTTCCTATGTTCCTCATGTAATGTAATTGTACAATGTAAAGCCTAATACAGAATCATACAAGTAAACACCCTTCCTCAGGTACCTGCATAAGGACAGAGTCTTTTGGTCCAAGTTGTAGATTTTGGTGTGCTCTCCTGAGTGCAGAGTGTAGAGTTAGGTGCTCTTAAATGAGCAGAGCTTCATGCACCAAGGCCATCTCAGAAAATACAGGCAGTAAAACAATATACAAATCATCACAGTGCCTTGAATGTCTCCATGTGACTAATTCTCTTCATTGCTCATATTAAAAGTTTCATTCTTCAAAGTTTCAGGATAAAGTGTTACCTTTTAAGTTGCTCCACTCTTTAACATTAATATCAAGAATGTCCAGAAAACACAAGAATCTGAAACTTAAATATAAAAAGGTACCTAAAATTTTCATTATTGGCAAAATTTATCCTAAAACCAAGTAATAAATGAGAATTTCAAAGTTTAAAAAGTAACTTTTGTGATAGACTACACACATTTTTTAAGGCTCATATTTGTAATTTGTATTTTATAGCAATAAAAGTGAAAAAAATAAAATAGACTTTTAAATATTTTGATTCCCAGCCAGGTGTACTGGCCTAGATTCATCCTGGATACTGGAATTTATCATGAACTAAAAGGTAGGGAAATTCTTAATCCCTATCTTCTTCTGCTTTGAGTCTATCATCACAGTTCCTAGGAAAACAGTGAATACTGATGTAGACAAACATTTTCCAAGGTAAGGGCAAATGTCTGTGAACATTAATCTACATTTAAAAAGTGAACATATTGATCACTCATTCAGTTATGGCACCTCCAATGGTGAATTTTCCCTTCAATTCACGGGGTCCTTAAGCATCCTTCTGATGGTAGACAGTGCACCTCCAGACATGCTGTGATGATAATAACTACATAGAAAAAGATTTACAAATCATACCACAGTGATATATGGCCACACACACTTATAGTGGCCCAGTTTGTAATAGCTAAAGTTTAAAAACAATCCAATTGCACATCAGCTGGAGACTGAATAAAGAAGTGTTTTTTTATTTTTTATTTTTAATAAAGTGGAGTTCTACTCAGCCATAAAGACTGGGAAACTAGAGACATTTATAGAAAAATGGATGCAAATTGAGGTTATAAATTTAAGTGAAATAAATGAGACATGTGTAAATATTGAATAGTTTCTTTGGTGTGAGAAACTAAAAGTGTAAATAAAGATAAAAATATATAGTAGATAATGTGAAATGAGAAGAAAAGGCCTAAAAGGGAAGGGGAAGTGGGTGGAGTAGGGGAGAGGAAAGAAGTGAAAGGAATAAATGTGAGAAAAGGAAAGAATGGAAACAAAGTCTTTGTAAAGAGGGAGGTGTGGAGGGGTTGCAGGGAGGGAAGGGGAATGGGAAAAAATAAGAACCAAGATATATCATATAAAGGCACAAATGCTCAGTGATGAATGTCATTGTATTATATATGTAAAATGTACTGATAAACTTAATAAAAAAATATTCACAAAAACTTATCCTCTGAAAAAATGTCATAAGTGAATAACTTGAGGCAAAATCATCAAAAAGGAAAAATCAAATCTGGACACAAATTAAATCAGTAAAATTCTCATTAAAATCATTACCAATATCTGGAAGGGAGTCTACTACAAGAGAAGCACAGGGTCAAAATATATTCTATGGATCTATGAAAATACATCAAAGTTTTTTGAAATTAATGAGTATTATTAAAAATATAATTTAAAGGGCCAGAAATTCAGCTCAGTGGTTCCTTCGCCTGCCTCACAAGTCCAAGGACCCGAGTTCGATCCCTGGTAACAAAGAAAATAATAATAATGATAATAATTTTTTGAAAATGACCTGTAATACAGGTGAATTTGGTGAAGGCATAGTTTACCAGATGCCTTCTCAGTTGACATCTGAACTCACAAGGAGAAGATGAAGAAAATTAGTTCTTGGGTTTTCTTGCTTGTGAGGTTTTTGATTAGTGACTCAGCCTTATGTTTTATTGGTCTGCTTAGTCATTCTGCTTCTTCTGCATTCAGGCTTCTTGGGTGGTATGTTTCCAGTATTAAGTCCACTTCTTGGATGTAATGGACATATGTTCATTTGGGGCCTAAAATTGTTCACAATAATCCCTTATGATCTTTATCATTTCTCAAGTTTATATTGTATCACATATTCTTGCTCTTCTCATTTGATTTCTTTGAGTTTTCTTTTGTGTATTAAAATTAGCTAAGGACCTGTCAATTTTGTTTTGCCTTATAAAAGATCATTTTTTTGTTTTCTTGATTTTTTTCTGTTGTTTTGTATTAAATACTTGACTTGTCACTGTGCTAATCTGTATTACTTCCTTCTTTCTGCTAACTTGGAGCCGATTTGTTCTTTTTTCTCATTCCTTTTGTGTAAAATCTGGTTATTTTTGTGAGATTTTTCTTCTGTTTTAAAATGTCATCCTTTGTTAGAGTAAACTTTCCTCTCTTTACACCTTTCCAGTGTTCTATGTATCTGATAAAAAGTGAAAGTCAAAAAAATCAGAAAATCATAAAACAATATCAAGAAAGGAAGAAAACTATGAAAAAGAAAAAAATTAAAAAGTATATCAATAGATTTTTTTAAGTGAAAACTAAAATGACCAATAGGTACATTCCATAATTCTCAAATTGACTAATCAGCAGAAAAATACAAATTCAAAGACCTTCAATGTATCACCTCGCATCTATTAGAGTAGAGACAATGGAACAGACCCTGGATCACAAATGTCCATGAGGAAGAAGAGAAAAGAGACTTTTGCACTTTTGTTGAGACCCTAAATTGGTACAATGACTATATAAGATGGTATATAGGTTCCTCAAAAAACAGAAGTAGAACTACATTATCATCTGGGAATCCTACTTCTGTATATTCATTAAACAACCACAAAAAAGGAACTTATACAGATCTGCACTTCCATGTTCATAGCAATGTTATTCACAAAATCCAACATATGAAAATAGCAGTGTCTATCACTCAATGAATGGATAACCAGAGTAACATATATGTAATGTATGTACAACTGTCATTCAATTATGCTGTATATTATGATATGTGATAAGTTGGTAGGTAGTATATTCTGCAGTACCTCCATTCAAAATGCTTCTGTTCATGAACAATTTAGTTCACAAACAGAAGCATTCAGCAAAATTTTGCTTTCTTTCTCAATCTTTGCATATGGTGTGGATCACAAGCACGGCCATCTTCCCCAGAGGCATGGAAAAATTCAGTGTATGATCCCAGGTACCACTCATAAATGCTGTCATATTTATTACAATAATCTTAATCTACTTATATGCTAAAATATTTAATTGTATATATTATTCAAAAATACATATATGGAATATTATTTACCTTTAAATAAGAATGATATGCTGGTATTTATGATGCTATAAGTGAACCTGAAAGATATATTACTAAAGTATGCCTTATAATGCCTTATCTCACTTATATGTGGAATAAAAAATAGTCTCACAAAAAATCTGAGCAGAACTGTGCCTATCAAACCCTACAAGATTGGATATGCAAGAAAAATGATTGCTATGTTTTATCCAGCATAGTAGCTACAGTTAAGAAGACTATATTGTATACCTGAAATTTTCTAAAACAGTACATTGCAAACTAAAATTGGCAAAAATGGTAGATCTTAAATATTCTAGCCACAATAATGAGTGAAAGAAAATATTGATTAACTGAAGTCATAGATGTATTAATTTGATTATGATGATAATTCCATAGTACATGCACATATCAAAACATCAAGACTATGCTTTAAGTATATATGATTTATTGATAGAGCTGGAAAAATACAGCTAATAATACTATTGGAACTACTGAAATAAGATTACTTCAAAAACCTTTCTTTGTGATTTTTCTTTCCTGTAGAATGTATTTCAGTAGAGATTGACAGATTACTATGTTTCAAATTCACTTGGGTTGTTTAATTAGTGAATTTTGGGGGAAATTTTTATATATATTTTATTATCAATTTATAATTGGATTTATGTCAGATATGTCTTCTATATGATTAAAGTCCCATGAGATATATAACAATGTGTGTTATGAACCCATGTGCTGTCTCTTTTGGAGAATGTTCCATAAGTACATATCCATGGGGATATGCAGAGAAATTGCACATGTGTTTTCTCTTTTCTGTTTCTGTTCCAATACACATTCCAGCAATGGCTGCTTGAAAACTAGATGACAAGCAAGCCTTATTTTAGGAGCAAAGCAAACTATATTTGCATTTTTTTTGTTTTTTTTGTTTGTTTGTTTTGTGTCCTGCTTTAAATAATTTTTTTTTAACTCAGGGACATCAAATTTGTATGTTTTCTTCTAAATATTTTATAGTTTTAACTTTTTCATTTGGGTTTCTGTTCTACTTAGATTTATTTTGTAACATAGTGTGAAGAGGTGAGATTCATTTATTTAGCTATCATTTTTAAAATAATTTGTTGAAAATATTATACTTTCCTCATTGAATTATCTTGGAATTTTTCTCAGTAATCAATTTGCCATATATTTATAAGTCAATTTTAAAATTCATAATATGTTTATATCTATATTTGCATTTTAATCAAGGTTTCCAATGACTTGTTCTGAAAGTCAAGAACCTGTAGGCCAATTGTTATAGTTCCTCAAAACTACAAAGCACTGATGAAAGAAAAAGGAAATCAAAACATGAGGTGTTTCACCAGAGCCATGATAGCAAGACTCATTATCAAGAACATGTCCTATCTCTTGTGATTCAAATATATTCTCAACATCAACCCATTGTTGTTCTTTTTTTTTAGAAACTGAGAAGCTGGTCCAATAATTTGTTTGAAAATACAGGAGAGCTAGAAAAGCTAAAATAATTTTTAAATAGACCAAAGTTGAATAACTCATACTCCTGAATTTCTATACATAGCATAACATGGACTACTGGAGAAAATTTATAGATAAACATATGAATAAATACTCCAGAAATAGATCCACACACTGGATGGATGATTGTTCTACAGACGTGCAGAGAGATACAGAAATAGTAGCCTTTTCAGAAACAGTCCTGAAGTAATTGGATATCCACTTATAAAAAAAAGTAAACATTGATTGCTTCCTTACATTACAAACAAAAATTAACACAAAAATTACTTGCAGACCTAACATTAAACTAAAACTATAAATGGACTAAATGGGAACATCAGAGAAGATTTTTGTGAGTTTGGATTGCACAAAGATTTTCTAAGCATGGCAAAATGATTGACAAAAAGTGAAGTTACTCATTGTACTTCATAAGAACTGACACATTTTATTGAGCAGATCCTTTGAAGAGAACAAGAAAACAAATCACTGATGGGGCCAACATATGTGCAAATCATAAAGCTGATAGAGAATTTGTTCTCAGGATTTATAAGAAACTCAATTTTGAGTAGTAAGAAATCAATATAGAATGTGCAAAAAACCCACTTAAGATGTATAAAAGAAAACTAACCATATGGAAAGATGCTCAAAATTATTAGTCATTTAAAATGAAAATTAAGGCCATGAAAAGATGTCATTATACACCAATTCAGATGACTAAAATTTAAAGATCTCTTCAACACCAAGTTCTGACAAGGAGAGAGACAACATCAACATATCATTTTTGCTGGCTAGAAAACAAAAGTGAACAGTTTGGAAAATAGTTTGGTCATTTCCTACAGTATAGCAAATACACACTTACCATAAAACCCATGTCTTCTATTCCTAGATATTTACCCACGTAACAAAACTTATGATCAAGTGAAAGTTTATCCATTAGCATGCATTATGTATTATCATGTTAGAACAGTTTCATTCATAATTTCAAATAGCTGAAAAGAACCAAAATATCTGAATTGGAAAAGAAATTAAAGGGGTTAAACAAACTATGAGATATCTGTAAAATGGAACACTATTCAGCAGTAAAATTAAATGATCTGATGATATCTATAGGAATACTCAAACACTTCAAACACATTATAAGAAAGCAGATTCAAAGGGCCCTATACTATCTGGCTCATATTTATTAATACAGCATTTTGGGAAAGGCAAAATTAGGACAGAAATGTATGAGTGTTTTCCAGGACATAATAGAATGAGACAATTTGACTACAAAAGCAGTATGAAGTGAGAAAATATTTTATGGTGGTAAATACTGAAAACTTTTGACTTTGATGGTTCCACGACAGTGGGTCAAAATGCTACAATTCCAACTTGGCTCCTTTTGGCTTTCTGAAACAAAAATCAAATTGCCATAAAGAATTTCAATCTGGTTTTCTCATCAAGTGGGTCTCATTGTTTTAGAAAAACTGTTCAATGATGATAGCTGAACACAATATCACCTTCTATCAAAAAAAAACTCTGAAATGAAAACACGTAGATTTTGAACCTTAAGAATAGAAATAATCTTAAAACAAATGTCATAATGCAGCTAACAAATCTGCAATAGTTATGAAATAATAAACATGAAAATTTCAAAGCTTCTTTTAGTCCCCCAAATTATCTGAGCATTAGACATCTTCCTTTCTCATGAATGTGGGTGATAGAAAATTTCCAAAAGTACCTTCTTTCTTCTTTGAAAAGAAAACAACCACTGTTTTTAAAGCCCTATTTTAATCTAAACTGACAAAAAAGCAAGTTAGAAGGTGTACTGTGCTTAGATTTCTCCTTATCTTCCCTTGAAAATGAACAGAAAGTGAGACTTTTGCCACATATTCCAAAAACTCTACTACATTAGTAAAACCACAAATAATAACTTCTACTATTTTAGTGGTTTTTTTTATTAATAAAGAGATATAGCCTCAAACATCTGGTGAGATGACAGCATCGTTCCTTGTTAGGATTTACTGCATATTTCTTACATCAGAATTAGTAATACCTTCTCTCGATAGTTAAATTCTTACACCAGAGTTTTTCCATAGAATTTTGGATCTCTGAATTTCTCAAAGTATATATTAAAGTGTTTAACACAGGAGTTACCAGGGTATAAATAAACGACTATAAATTTATCAAAGGGAAATTTGGAGACAGGTCTAACATCCATGAAAATACAGGAAATGAAAAAGAGGACAACCACAATGATGTGGGAGCTGCAGGTAGAAATGTTGTTGTGTCTGCTTTTCTGATAGCGAGTTTTAAGGGAGTTTAAGATAGTTCCATAGGAGATAAGGAGGAGAATGAAGACCACCATACAGATGGCTCCACAAGTAGCAGCCATAATGAGGCCAATAAGTTTGGTGTCAGTGTATGCAAGCTCTAGTAATGTGTACATGTCACAGTAAAAGTGATCCATGCTTTGGGGCCAAACAAGGGGAGCTTATACACAAACACAAGTTGAATCACAGAGTGTGCAAAACCTCCACTCCTGGACACGACCAAATAAAAGGATGCAAAACTGTCAGTTCAGGATGGTCAAATAGTGCAGAGGCTTACAGATGGCCACATAGCAGTCATAGGCCATCTCCACCAGAAAGAAGATCTCAGCAGCAGCAAACAGGTGCTCTGTAAAAATTTGGCCCATATTAATCCCATTCCCTTCTAGCCTTTCCCCTAGCCCTCCCACTTCCTTCCCTTTTGCCCCTTTTCTTTCTATTTCACATTACCTATTATACATTTTAGTCCTTATTTACACTTTCAGTTTCTCACACCAGAGAAACTATT